>JAODAL010086896.1:0-10104 GCA_025379985.1 Phyllomedusa bahiana | reverse complement strand
AAAATTGACATAGTGGGGATAATGAACATGGCTGTACGGGCTAACTGGGGGGTTTAACTTATAGGGTTACATTTTAAATTTAAAAGGGGATCGTAAAGTGGGGGGGGGGAGGTGTATGTTTATGTAAAATCCTTTCTAAACCCAACACGGGGAAAGATATACACTCACGGCCATTTTTTTAGGTACCCATGTGAAACGGGTTGGACCCCCTTTTGCCTTCAGAACTCCCTCAATTCTTTGTGGATGTTTCCCAAAAGGTTTTGCAAGATGTCAATTGGTCCCAAAGGGGGCCCAAGTCCCAAAGAAAATATTCCCCCCACCTGACCCACCACCACCAGCCTGAACCCGTTGATACAAGGCAGGTGGACCCATGCTTTCATGTTGTTGACCCCCCAAATTCTCCCCTACATCCGAATGTCGCAGCAGAAATCGGGACTATCGGGCGGGCAACTTTTTTCCAATCTTCTATGCCCAAATTTCGATGAGCTTGGGAAAATTGGGCCTCAGTTTCCGTTCTTAGTGAAAGGAGTGGCACCGGTGGGGTCTTCTGTGCTGTGCCCATCTCCCTCAAAGTTCGCCGTTGTGCGTTCAGAGATGCTCTTTGCTCCCTTGGTTTTTACGGGTGGTTTTGAGTCATTTTCCCTTTTATAAAGCTCGAACCAGTTGCCCATTCTCTTTGCCTTGGCATCAACAAGGCATTTCTGCCCACAGGAGCCGCTCACTGGAGTTTTTTCTTTTGGACCATTCTTGAAAAACCCTAGAGTGGTTGTGCGTAAAAAATCCAGGAGATCAGCAGTTTCGAAAACTCAGACCACCCCTTCTGGCACCAACAACCAGGCCCCTTAAAGGGACTCAAATCACCTTTTTCCCTTGATGCTGGGTTTGAACTGCAGGAGATTGTCTTGACAGGGTCTCATCCCTAAATGCACTGATTTGGCCGGGATTGGCTGATTAGAAATTAAGTTTAAACGAGCATTGGACAGGTGTACAAATAAGTGGCGGTGAGTGTAGGTAAGGTAATGAAAGGGGAATCATTTGGGTAAAAAACTGGGGGTAACAAAAACAATATAATATAATGGGGGTCTGCTATAGGCCCCAATAAAAGAACCCGGAAAAGAGTATTTCTCAGGCAAATAGTGAGGCGGCTAACAGATGAGGTTTTATTATGGGGGATTTTTTCTATCCAGATTCAATGGGAATCTGAAACCCTGTGTTCATAAAGGAACGGTTTTTTTGCCCAATAACTAATGATAATTACCTTTGCCAAAAATGGTGCAAGACCGATTTGGGGAAAAGGGCCTTCTGACTTAAATATTGACTAATGACCTGAAGAGTAACAAAGGTTCGGGTTGGGGCATAGAAATGTGACCAATTAAAAATTTCCGTTTATCCTTAAAATAGAGTTTTTTGTCAAGGGCCAAAAAAAAACACAAAAATTTTAGAAGGCTAATTTTATTCTGCTTAGGGAGGCCAAAACCGTATTGCTGGGAAAAGTGTTTAAATATGGCAGAACAAAAAATAAATGGGATATTTTTAAAAAATCAGGGACCCTGTGGGGTAAATACCTTATGAAATAAACAATTTGAAACAGGAAAAAAACCCCATGTGGATAACAAGGATGTAAAGAGGCAATAAAAAACAAAAGAAAGTGTTTCGCTACTAAAAACAGGAGGGTAGGAGAGGCACTAAGAAGTAAAAGGAAAAAAAAATAAAGTGTGTAAAATAAAGATAAAGGAAGCAAAGTGGAGACGAAAAACATATCGCTTTGAAAGTAAAATAACCCAAAAATTTTTTTAAACTTTTTAAATTAGTAAAAAGATTAAAAAAAAAATGTTGGGCCCCTTTGAAAATTACTGAGGGGAGACAGTAGGGGCGATGAGAAAAAAGAAACCTATTAAACTTTTTTCTCACTGTATTTACGAGGGGATGAGTTCCTGTTGAACGAGGGTGAGGTCCTCCAACTTAAAATTTTTCTTGTTAACCCGGGAAAAAAGTGCAGCTCCGTTTAAAAAGGGAAAAAAATAGACAAACCCCCCAGGTCCAGATGGAATACCCACGTGCCAAAGGGAGTTAAGTGATGTCTATATTGGCCCCTTTTTAAATTTTGGACTGTCTAAAAAGGAGTATGCCCCAAGGATTGCCGCTAGCAAATGGGGGGTCCCCCAAATATTCAAAAAGGGGTCAAAAGTGATCCAAAAAAACTATAGGCCGGTAAGTTTGACCTGTTGTGGAAAAATGTTTGAAGGTTTTCTCAGAGATGTATCCGGAGTACTCATGAAAATAAAATATACCCGTTCCAGCAGGGGTTTTAAAGTATCGGGCCCGTCAGATAATTCTCAGTTCTATGAGGAATCAGTGCTAGATGGTCGGGGGGAGGCATGGTGTCATATATCTGATTTTTTTTAAAGCATTTGATACGGGGCAATAAAAAGGTGGTAAAAAAAATGAGAATGCTTGGTGGGGGAAAAAAGTGTGCAAGTGGGTAAAAACTGGCTCCTGATAAAAAACAAAGGGTAGTAATTAACGGTTTCATACTCAGTGATTGCTGTTACTGTGGGGTACCACAAGGGTCAGTATTGGGCCCCATCCTTTCAAATTTTCATTAAAGATCTTACACAGGGTTACACAGTAGTTCGATCTTTGCAACGTTAAGCTCTGTAAAGTAATCAAAACAATGTGTTATTCAAAGGGATTGGATAAGTTTGGGGGTGGGCAGAGAAATAGTGTGAGGTTTAACACAGATAATGCAAGGTTTTGCACAGGGGAGGAAAAAATCCTTACGATACATGTTAAAAGGAAAAAAGGCTGGGGAAAAACGACATGGGGAAGGATTTGGGGAAATTTGGGGGACAGTAAATTTTTTGTAGAGCCCGTGTCGAACAGTGCCCAAAATCAATAGGATCATGGGGTGCATTAAAAGGGGCTGAGGCACATGATGAGAAAAATTATTTTTCCCATTATACAAGTATGGTTAGACCACACATGGAATATTGTGTAAAGTTTTTGGGCCCCGGACAGGAAAGACATTGTAGGCTTGAAACGGTACAAAAGGGGGGGCAAAAAATAATAAAAAAATGGGTGGAATACAATACCAAAAACTTAGCAGATTGGGGTTATTTTTTAGAGAAAAGACGGTTTGGGGGGCATAATAAATTGTTTAAATTTCTCAAAGGGGCAAGTAGAGATCTCTCCCCAAAATTTAATTATACCCCGGGGTGTATCTGAACAAGGGGGCATCCCTTTGTCTTGAGGAAGAAAGTTTTCATAAAAAAAGAAAGGGATTTTTACTGTAAGAGCATGAGACTGTGGAATTCTTGCCGAGGAAAATTTTCAGGGGAATTCAGACAGGTTCAAAAAGGGGTTTAGATGCATTTTGGAGCTAAAAATTTTAACAGTTTAGTTCTAGGATTTGGAGAGGGGGCATTGATCCCGGGATTTTTCCCATTGCCAGATTGGAGTCGGGGGAAGGGAAATTTTTTCCCCAAAATGGGACGTTGGTTCTACCTATTGGGGGGTTTTTTCCTTCCCCTGGATCAACCCCTTTGCAAAAGGCTGAACGGATGGACGTCTCGTTTTTTTCGGCTTGAAAATATGAAAATATGAAAATTCTAATAATGTTTTGTATTGAATATGAATTGTTAAGATGGCACAAAAATGTTTTCTTTATTTCTTGTGTTTGGAATTTATTTTGTTAGGATTGCTAGTGTGGGACTTCTAAAAGTTTTCGTTCCAGCTGTCCTGAGTCTAGTATAGTCCTGAGGAGATAAAAAATGCATGCTCACAAATTAATGCTTTCAGTGCCCTGGATTTTCAAATTCAAGAAAAAAGATTTAATAATATATTCCTGACAGTTTGTATGTTTAAAGAATTGTAATACGTGTGTTACCATAATGAATTATCATCCTTACCTCATTTTACTTCAAATCTTCCCCTAGCTGCACTTAATTCACAGAGATTTTCTGTTTGTTACAAAGCACTTCCAGACATAAACCATTTATTCACAGTCTGAATATGTACAAAAGCACTCTAAAATCTGCTTTAGTGATGCTCTTATGAATGCACAATTCAGCGGTGTTTAATCTTCATGAATTTAATTTTAGATGTTATGCAACTAATGGAATTCTATGAGTTTTTCTTTCTTTTAACATAGCTGTTTGGGATTAAATTTTTAAATTTTAATACAAAATTAGTTATACTATATTTTTGGGGAATGTATTTAACTGGGTCATACCTCAAGAAGGTGTAAAACTGTTTTGCCGGCTTCACTGTTAAAAGGCTCTCAGAGGCTACTTTTTGGCAGCATACCTCTTGGTGACAGGTCCTTGACTGCTAGATATGCCAATACTACACATTAAAAAAAAAAAATTGCCTAGTTAGTTTAGAAGGTATGCACCTTTGGACTGAGAAAAGTAGGATGTTTTTTTCAATGAATGGATTGACATCTAGGCCGTTCTAACTATGCTGTTAGGAGGTATTGGAAATGGTGGCTACGTAAGGCCATGCACCACACACAAAGAAGGCTTAATGATGGGTATGTAGGACGCCTGAGAACAGACAACGAATCATCCTGATCCTGAAACCATAGTGTGAGCAGCTCTTATGGTTTTCTCTCTCATCATTCAGGCACAGGTGGTACCTTTAGGATACCTCTCTGTCCCTGCCCAGACCGCATTCACTCAGCGTACTTAGCATGATGGATATTTTGGTATCATAATGCCCATTATGTGTCCTGCCATAGACAACCAGCTTCATTTGTATTGATTTTATGAATGAGAACACTGGACGGCTATGGACTGAAACCATATCATCTTTAGTGATGAATCCAGGTTTTGTGTGTTGGATCAGCAACAAAAAGTCGAGAGATCCAATTTATGTAGGTCTTGTGTGATTGAGCCACTTTAATTTCACACAGGTGCCCCATTGCATGTGTGTGATGATCTTGAGAGCCAAAGCATACAAAATTAGTAGTCGGCCTAATAGTTTGTATGAGGACACTAATATCTTAACAATATGTGCAATATCCTATGCGGCAACTGTTCTTTACCAGACATATAATTAAGCGTTTTTACTGGCATTTTTCTTGCAGGTAGCTTGCGTCACCCAACACATTAAGGTTTCTGCTAGGTACCTGCTCAGATTACATAAGTTATCTCAGCCTTTCTGGTCAACTCTTTAATTGCCATTCAAGCATTATTTGGGAACAACTAAGAATCCCCGGCTTTGACATCCTTCAAGTGGGCAGGATCTAGGGGCACAGCTGCAACATCTGTGGGCAAATGTGCTGCTGGATGCCATACTGAACTTTTATATCAGGCATCCTCAAACTACAACTCCCATCATGAATTTATATAATCTATAACAGTGGGAATGATGGGAGTTGTAGTTTCCCAACGCAGCCTGAGTTAGGGCTCAGTTTGAGGATGCCTGCTTTATATCTTTCTGCCCAACTGTTTCTTATCTTGTATCCAGGCTAGAAGTGTTACATAGTTAGTACAGTTAAAAAAGTCTTATGTTCATCAACTTCAACTAAGGTTGGGGAAATATGTGGATGAAGGGACAGGGGATTTTTAAGCCTTGTTTCCTACTGATTGAGCAATCTTGGAACCCAAAAGGCAGAAAACCAAAATTTTTCCTTAAAGGAATATTTCTGCCTAATCCATTAAAAACTGACCACATACACAGCCCCTTATTGACCCCCATGATCTTTTGACATCTGGGTGGTGCGGTTAGTTACGTCTACAAGTGTAATACAATTGTATTTGGCTGTCGCTGAAGAAAACGCGCGAGTTGGGGCACCTGGTTACGCAGCTGATGCCCAGCAGCAGCTGCGGTGCTGGGCGCCGCAAACTTTTCAAAGTGTGTCTGCAATGACGCCAATAAGACGTTTATGTAAGCACAGATACGACTGCACAGCCGAGTGTCAAAAGACAGTGGGCGGTCATTAAGGGGTTGTAATACGATAACATAAGTAGATTTAATATGTATTTAGTGGTAAAGTAGTTACTGGCCTTCTTCGAAACCCCTCAACTGTTCTTGCTGTGACCAGCTCCTGTGGTTGCCATTCCACAAATTCTCATGGTATTTTCTCCAGACGGAGGGCATGCCCTGTTGCCTTTTGAGGGGGTTTTACGTAATAAATCTATTCACTATACTTTTTGTACATATTTATTGTTAGAGACTGTCAGGGATGCACACGGAGACACAGACGGAGTGAGGCCCTGTAGCGTTGGTCCATCCCAACCTCTGTCCTGCGTGTTTGGGGTTACCACTCCTTTACTAGGTTGGCAATCCCAACCAAAGAATATGAGATCTGACACTGAGCCAAGTGAAGACACCAGACGTAGTGAACAATCAATGCTAGCCAAATAGGAGTAAAAATTAAAACCATTGGTACTTGACAGGCCAAGTCGTAGCACAGGAATGGGCAGTGCACAGTACAGAAATGAGAGACAAAGAGAGTAATCAAGGTCCAAGCGCAAGAGTCAATGAGACACAGTGAAATCCAATAAGATAACACAGGCGAACTAACAGGTGAGAGGAACCTATATAGCAGGCAGGGAATGAAGGAAGCAGAGTGTAACCTTAATAGGGAATCAGAGAAGTTCATAACTGAAGTGAAAGGAGAATGGAAAGTGTCAATTCAACAAAAGGTAACAGGTTAACCCAAGTAGTTGCTGGAAGATTGTTGGCCCACGCAGGCGTTGGTAGGAATCCAATTATATCCAGAGCTTAGAGGACAGAGTTCACACTTCGAAAACCTTGTCAAAAACCAGATCGCTTATATCGCAGAAGGGGTGTGTGGAGGGGAGACAGTCCGTGGCAGCGCCAGGTGCACAAAGCTGAGGGTCTGTCCGGGCATGATATAGACACATAATATATAAATAAATGTCATATTATCATGCTATAGAGCTGTTTTTTTCTCAGGGACTAAAAAAGTTTATCATGGTTTTATGTACTCGGTAAATTGTAAGAAGAACAGGATGACTTCTGGCATCACACTGTCAGAGAAAAATGGACATATGTATGCTTCAAGACGGTATAAGCAGCCACAATCAACAACGCATTAACCTTACTAGGAGGTTCTCAGTGAAACAAAGAAGTGAGATCTATCTAGAATATTGCTGAGTTAGTAGAGAAGATACAATCTTCACAGGTGCCATCACCCACCTCGTTGGTTAAAATCCATTTACTTTGCAACAACATAGGGCATTCCGGGAGTACAGAACACTCCAAAAGACAACAGATAGGCATGTTTTATTCTCTCCTCAAGAGTAAGATGCTCCATTTCCTATTTGTGTTTGGTTCCCTCATCATTTATACCTTTCTCTAGCCTCCAATTACATACCTTTCTATGAAACTGTGAAGCCCGAACTCCATTTTTCAGGTGAGGAGGTACCAATGCCTTATATGGCAGCAATATATTATCCCTGCCCATGTCTCTTTTAATACACGCCAATCTCCTGCTGGCATTAGAGACATGGAAACCAGATATTTATTGTAAAATCACAAAATAAACATATTTAACAAATAGCCATGAAAGAAAGATTTGCACAACATAACATAACCCATGTTAATTAGTTATGAAAACACACAGTTTGTCCAGAAAATACCCCTCAGTTATAGTCCTCAAACCTTTAATATATAAATACATATGTCATATAAATATAAAAGTATAAAGGCAATGAATAACAGAAAGTAAATGGTAAATACAAACATTGAACTTAAATATAATACAGTGTTGACGTGAGAAGGAAAGAGTATTATGAATTCCACAACTTGCAGGATTGCGTTCAAGCGGCACCTGATCCAATCCAAAAAATTATCCAAGACAGGCCAGTTTCCAGCATCAATATCAAATTTTTATTTAGTAATAATTTTATTTATTAACATTAATTTATCAGGTGGAAAACACAAAAGGCTATTCGTTCAGATATGATATGCATTCATTTTGTGTTCATTTATCAAGTTTCAACATATCCCATCCATAATTTATATTTTTCCACAAATGACCATATCACATAGTTGCTTATTCTTATGAACATTCATTGTTGAAAAAGGTCCCAATTGGACCGAAACATAAGGAAAAATGTAAATTATGGATGAGGGTCAGAGCTGTCTTAACAGCATTACATGTGCCTTTGGTGCGCAAAAGCTGTTGCTCTATACTGTTGCCCTCCATCAACAAAATCATACTGTGTTTGATGTTGTGTAAATATACACATTATAACCGCCATATAGAGACCACATAGTGGTCAGAAAGTAGCTCAGGTCACCTGACACAACAGTAACTACAGCACTGATCCAATACAAATGAGAAATAACCCCTGACATCCAGGGTCTCATCTGAGATGTTCTATCTGATCAATATATACAATATAACCACCTATAGGTACAAATAGATATACTTTCCCCTGTAGCTAGGTATATAGCCCCCTATAGATTTACTGCCCCTTGCATATATAGCCCCCTGTAGATTATAAGCCCCCTGTATATAGGGCCCCATGCATATAGCCCCCTGTAGGTTATTGCCCCCTGTGTATAGTCCCTGTAGGTTATGCACCATGTATCCTTATGCCCGAGGTAGGTTATAGCCCCCTGTATATAGCCTCTGTAGGTTGTAGCCCCCCTGTATATAGGCTCCTGTAGGTTATAGCCCCTGTATATACTGCCTGTAGGTTATAGCCCGCTGTAGGTTATAGAGCCCTGTATATAGCCCCCTGTAGTTTATAGTCCCATGTAGATTATTTAGCTTGTATTTAGCCCCTGTATTTTAGAGACACCATTTTTACCCCCGTGCTTTATGCCCCCTATAGGTTAAACTCCTTATATGGCCGCTGTGGTTAAAGCCCCTAAAAAAGGGCCCCCCTTATGTTTTGCCACCGTTTTAGTCCCTGTAGGTTTAAAAAGTTCCGTTTATACCCCCTTACATGGTTATAAAAACCGTATATACCCCCCGTAGGTTATAGCCCCGTATTTTATAACCCTGTTAAAGGCCCCTGTATGCTATAGCCACCTGTATATAGCCCCTGTAGGTTATAGTCTCCTGTTTATAGCCCCCTGTAGGTTATAGAAACATGTATATAGCCTCCTGTAGGTTATAGCACCTGTAGTTTAAAGGCCCCCTGTATATAGCCCTTTGTAGGTTATAGCCCCCAGTATATAGCCCCATAGGTTATAGGCCCCCTGTATATAGGCCCCTGTAAGTTATTGGCTCCCTGTATATATGCCCCTTGGGTTTTATACCCCCTGTATATCCCCCCAAAAATTAGGAAATTTTTTGGGGTTTAAAGGCCCCTGTAAACAACCCCTTGTAGGTTCTTGTCCCCTTTAAAAAAAGTCCAGGGGAGATAGACCCCTGTATATATAACACCCCTGTAGGTTTAATTCCCCCTTCGCTTTTGAAAAAAAAAAAAAAAAAACGCTACCTACCTTTCCGCCCTCCCCCGCTGGGGACCCCGCCCTGGGCGGGTTTTGGGAGACACTCAAACCACCACCTGGAAATTCTCCAGGATTTTCCTAGGCTGGAGGCCTATGGGCTGTCGGCTTAGAAAATACAGCAGTGCAGGTGGCAATGACATTGCCTCCTGAATGGCTTAAAGATGCGGCAGGTCATCGCAGAGGCAGAGTCACGCTCTTTAACAGGGTTTGGTGGCTGCCCGGGTGGCCCCCTTTTTCCGGGGGCCCCCCCGGGGAATGCCTCCCTACGTGTTACCCCGGAATTGCATTTCGTTTATGAAGAGTTCAGCTCTCTTCCCATAAGCCTTTTGGAATATTTTTAAATACCAAAAGGATGTAAAGGTGATAAATCTCCCCCACCAACAGGTTCTTTCCCAATGAGATCCCCTCTTCTAAAACCCTATCAATTCTTCTCATCTAGTCATCCAGTAAGTTCTGCTCTGCATTGACAAGGGGCAACACCCCAAACAGCTGTATGCGGATGAACAAAACTGGCATGGCTTGAATCCTTTTCAAATTTCAAGACTCAGTGAGCCAAATGTGACTTGGGTTGCACATGCAATGGAGGCATGGAGAGTTCAGCTCTCTTCCCAAAAACCTTTTGGAATAAACTTATTTACTTATTATTGTTTTAAATTTTCACATACC
>JAODAL010086895.1:0-10104 GCA_025379985.1 Phyllomedusa bahiana | reverse complement strand
ACACGTTCTTTTTGCCACGTCGCCCTCATGCTGCTGCTGTCTGTTTGCTGTGACCTACACACTGTGTCATTGTGCCACTGTCTGACCTCATGCTGCTGCTTTGGCTGCTGCCGTGACCTACACACTGTGTCATTGTCCCACTCTGTGGCCTACTCCTGTTTTTGCCACCTCCAGAATGTCATTGTGCCACTGTCTGACCTCATGCTGCTGCTATGGCTGCTGCCTTGACCTAGACACTGTGTCATTGTTCCACTCTGTGGCCTACTCCTGTTTTTGCCACCTCCAGAATGTCATTGTGCCACTGCCTGACCTCATGCTGCTGCTGTGGCTGCTGCCGTGACCTACACACTGTGTCATTGTGCCACTGTCTGACCTCATGCTGCTGCTATGGCTGCTGCCGTGACCTAGACACTGTGTCATTGTTCCACTTTGTAGCCTACTCCTGTTTTTGCCACCTCCAGAATGTCATTGTGCCACTCTCTGACCTCATGCTGCTGTGGCTGCCGCCGTCACCTCCACACTCTGTCACTGATGTTGCCACCTGAGCCCTCAGCTTGTTTTTTTCCAGCTGTCGCTCGCATGACTTTATCAGGCTACATTCCCCCTTCAGTTTTTTGGTCAGTTTTGCCCTCTTAAGTGCCCAGGGAATTTTATAGTGAAGCGATTCTAAGAGCAGCGGCAGTCATGTGCGTGTCATACTAAAACACAACATTGTATGAAGACCAAACCAAGCTCCCTCTGCATATTTAAGCATGGCACAACGTTCTACAGCACCCTGCAGGCTCTGTGCAGCCTGGAAATAGCTGCTTTTTAACGTGATTCGTGCCAAAGTAATTCGGAACAAAGTTATTTTTTGCCGAGAAATTCGGCAAAGTGAACGAAACGAATTTCGGGAAATTCGCCCATCTCTATTTATAATTTTTTGGGGTCATGTTGCTGTGAGATACAGCTATAATCATGGTACTTTGGAACAGAAATGTGGCTTTTAAGTGGCATTTCTCCCTCACAATTTTTAACAGTGGCTGAGAAGTCATTTTTATAATTTTTTGGGTCATGCTGCTTTGAAATGCAGCAATACTACAGGTCCTATTATAAAAAAATGTTGTTTCTAACAGACATTTGTTCTTCACAATTGTCAAAAGTGGCTCAAGGGTCATGTTTTGAATTTTTTGGGGGCATTTTGCTGTGACATGCAGCTCATCTAAAGGTCCTATTGTAAAAAATGAGGTTTCTAACAGACATTTGTTCTTCACAATTGTCAAGAGTGGCTCAAGGGTGATGGTGCTGTCAAAAACAGGAATAGGTATGACACTGTTAATGGACACATATTGCAAAATGACTTGTTTTTGCAAGATCTTTAACATAGCTAGCAATCCCTGTATTGAGACAACCCATTTAATACAATTAAAAAAAAGAGAAACAAAGACATGGTGGGATTCCATCCTATTTTAAAAATGTGTTTTCTAGAATTAAACTACTAAAAAACTTGCATGTACAAAATAGCTGGTAAAAAAATTCCTCTGAATTGTACAAGGGAGGTACAGGAAGACTTGACCAGATGTAGGTTATTCAGAGGACATGGAGTATGGAGCACGGACAGAGAACAAAGAACAGAGACAATTTCCTCCAGCACGTTGAGTAAAATGTAAAAAAGAATGCCAAGAAAAAGGGCACCTGGGTGGAACAGGAGCGTTAACCACCAGTATTTCCAAGTGAAGCTCAATTGGTCCGCACTCATATGGAGGGGCAAGCGCTACCCAGGTCTTGACTGTGTACTGAGGAAGGCTGGAGGTCTTACCTCACACTTCCGCTTCCGCACTCTGCTTCAGCACGACTGTTTTCGTTGCTGCATCATAAGGGCATTTTTACCGTGTTAATAGATGACGGACGCCAGCCTGGGCTCTCACCACACCCACTGTAACTCCGGCCCTGGCAGCTGAACCTGCGTGTTAATAGATGACAGACGCTAGCCTGGGCTCTCACCGCACCCACTGTAAGTCTGGCCCTGGCAGCTGGACCTCCGTGTTAACAGATGGCTGACGGCAGCACTAGCTCTCACCGTTAGGGGCAATCAGGAGAGCTTCAAATTTCTCTAAAAAAATCAGATTTTGAAAAAGGTGATTTCTGTGAGGTTAAGTAGTGTCAAAAAGGGCTCCAGGGCTGGACACAAATTGCACAATTTGAGGCTTAAAATTTTCTGGGGCTGGAGTCACTATGGGGTCGCATCATTTGATCTCCAGGGGAGTCTGTCCCTAATCACTGAAGAAGGATTTGGAGGAAAAATGAAACCATTGAATTGATTGGCTGAATCACTCTCAGAAGCCAGGAGGGCAAATGTCTTCTCAACTAAGAAGTGTTTTGGGGATGATTAGGACATTTTTATTACTTATGGGTGTGCGGACGAATTAACACATCTACACGTGTAAAAAAATACCTTTAAAAACTGCAGGGAGGGGTGTATGTTGTATGTTATCACACTTGAAAAAAAAGCAAAATGATAATAATGTAAAACTATAAATAAAACTTCCCTAAATAAATTCTGTAAACAAATGTCAGTTACCAAAAAAATATACTAAATGACAGTCACTGTACAAAATAGCATAGTGCCACTTTGTGATCTGTGAGTCAAACAGGTTTAGGGGGTCATGCTGTGGTACAGGACAGATATAGTCAATGTCCAGTTCAACTAAAATTGTAGTTCAAAGACTCCTATTTACAGCACTTTTTAAATCTGGGGGTCATGCAGATTTGGGTCTCATGTTGTGGCCCAGGACAGGGATAGTCTATGTCCAGTTCAACTAAAATGGTGGTTCAAAGACTCCTTTTTTCAGGCACTTTTTAATCTGGGGGTCAGATAGGTTTAAGGGTCATGCTGCGTTCCAGGACAGGGATATTCAATGTCCAGTTCAAGTAAGATGATGGTTCAAATCATACTGCCTTCTGGCACTTTTTAATTTGTGGGTCATGCAGGTTTAAGGGTCATGCTGTGGTGCAAGACAGGGATAGTGAATGGTGTGTGACTTTTTTTCTGTAGCTTTTATAACCTAAGTGTGTTTACTAAGATGTAGCACGTATCCAATTGACTGTTGTGGATGTTAATTCCAGCTTCTCCAGCCCTGTTTGGGTGTAAGATTGAAGCTGTTGTTCCTCTCCCATAGACTTTACTGGTCATCGGCGATAATCTATTATCGACTATCGGATATCGTCTTGATAATTGCCGATATCGACTATCGACCCGATGATGATAGTCAACGTAATCACTCATCACTAGTAGAGAGTATATTCCTGTTAAATTCAGTGTACCCCAAAAATAAAAAAAAGCTATGAAAGGAAACACAATTTGCACATTTTCACTGTAAAATCAAAGATTAGAATGGGTGTCCCATGCACAGCACGAGGCTCCTATTTAAATTTTAGTTTTTGGAGGTTACAGAAATGACTTTTTAACAACTACAGTGAAGAGAGCAACATGGATGTATGGCCATCTCTCCAACTCATCTCCTCCACGGAGTCTTCAACCTATCAGATATTTTTATGGTATATCTGTGATATATGACTTTCAGAAAATCCAGATAAAACTGCTGGATATGTAATAGGGAAAATACAGGTCTGTCTGTCTGCTCATTTAAAGGGAATGTGTCATCAAAAAATTAGTTATTGTTTAAGTCCCGTTTTTATGTTAAACACATTTTTTAGGATTTTTATTTGTTTATTTTTCATGTCACTCAATATTTTTAATAATTCTTGTCTTGCAGTTTTCACTTTGGCCACTAGGCCTTGTTTGCACTGCTTTAACAGCAGTCAGAGAGATGCTTTACAGCAGCTTCATGCACATAGGAGTCTTAAGACTGACCCAGTCCCATTGACTTCTATAAGAGAGTTTTCTAGTCATGCTTTGTGACCTGGGAAGAAGTCACTGTGCAGGGAGGTGTGTCAGACTATTATTAGGCCTAGTGGCCAAAGTGAAAACTGCAGGAATTAAGAATTATTAAAAAATATTGATAGTTATATGGAAAATTCAAATAACCAAAAAAAAAACCTTAAAAAATGTGTTTAACATAAAAACTTGAGTTAAACAATAACTCATTTTTGATGACACGTTCCCTTTAAGTTGCTTAAAATAGTACATACAGCCCCATATTGCCAGCCATACAGTGCCCACCATAACACTGCCATTAGTAAAATGTGGCTGTCAAAAGATGAATATTATTTTCTAAAGTATCAGGATAGAGACAAAACATGTATGTCCTGAGGGCCGCATGTAGTCCCCAATCTCCATGTTGTGCACCCCTGCTGTAAAAAACACAAACGCGACAATCTTCAGCGCTGTAAATACCCTGTGTTCCAAACTCATTAGTGGATCCAGAATTGAATCCATACAGTGACTATACGGTGGTCACAAACAAGTTGAAACAGGGACTCTGTGGAATTTTATCACAAAGCAGACTATAAAAGAGAATACTGATTAATAATTCTTATTAACCATGTCAATAATTCTGGAGCATCTTTTTAAGAACTCTGCATTGTTCCTTTGATATGTTATTACTCCTGGCAGTGCATTAATTAATTACCGTAACAAGTGTGTGGTAATATTCCCCCTTTCAAATGGCGTATCCCTGAACAATCTAATTGTGTCCAATTATTGCAATCAGACTGTGTAGGAATAGACCCCATCAAATTGAAATGGTAGTAGTGGTAAAACACAGTTGTCAATTAAGCCTGGGATACTCGAAGACTATTTATTGTAGTACTTTAATTAATTTAACTATTGAGTGACAGATGCAGTTTACAGCAGGGGTTTTAAAACTGGGGTCCACCATGGGTTGCCAGGAGGTCCGCAAAGGACTTTTGGTTTCGGTGAGATTTGTGCAGAGGAGATACAGATTCTCCTCCACTATAATCTTCTGCCTTGGCACACTTCCGTGTAAGCTAACCTGCCCTACAGTGAAGTTTTACACTTAAACGGGTTGTCTCACTACATTGATTCATCTTACCTCAGTTCTGTTTTCTTGGTTTCGTTTTGAATTCAGGGGCATGTTTACTGGCTTCCACTAGGCTGCAGTAGAAGCCAGGTCTGTAGCTATAGCAACCAGTGCTGGTAGCCTATCATTAGAGATCAAACAGGTCTGTAGCTATAGCAACCTGAGGAGCTGATGCAGCCAATACAAGAGGGGATATTTCTGAATATATAAGGACACTGTTACTGAACATATAGTTCCAAGCGACTTGTTTTTTCAAAGATTTTTCACATAAAAAGCAATCCTTGTAGTGAGACAACCCCTTTAATCTTCATATATATTTATTTGAGCTTGAGGAACAGTTTTTTCCATCTTTGGCATCTTTATTAAATAATAAAAACGTTCACATTTCATATGATAAAAAATCTGAATATAATACTGGTGATTAGAATGACAATAATGTGAATGAAAAAATATTTATTAAATAATAAATTCATTTAAGAGCAAAGTTGCACAAACGTATACACACATAGGGTGTCATGTATGAACGTTGGTGCTGACAGGCCAGTTCTAAATTGCTTTAAGGCAGTGTAGAATGCACCAGACTGTATGAAGCTGTTCTTCTGCAAGTCATACATACAGGTGCAGTCTAGTGCCAATACGACAAGTCTGCCTTAGGCAGACCACCTTTAACCTGGTCTGGCTGTTCTAACTGTTATGCATCTAGATTTGGCGTCCAACATTCATTAATCTACTTCTATGAATGTGGTGTGACACGCCCCCAGAACGCCCCTAATCTTTGACGCATTAAAGTGTCTTTGGCACATTACAAAGAGACTTATTGCGCCAAAGTTTGGAGTGCACCTGTTCATACATTCTTCTTGGCTCAAAGTACACCAGAAGACTGGGGCAGCCCTGTTCATACATGTCACCCATATGAAATTGTCTAGGTCTAAGACTTTCTTTGTTTCCCATAACAACCACTCAGAGCTCCCCCTCTCATTTCATATAGTGCTATGACAAAATGAAAGGGGGGGGGCAATGATTGGTTGCTATGGGCCACAAAGAAAGTCTTACACCAAAACAGTTTTCATACATGTCCCCCATAATGATTTGCCCACTATAGTGCACTCTTTAAATAATAATCCCAATAAACTCATCTGGGTGGGGGGGTGGGGGTGATGTCTCAGTATATACTGTGCCCTCTCTTCTATGGAGGGTGACGTCTCGGTATATATTGTGCGCTCTGGTCTATGTGAGAGGGGATGTCTCGGTATATATTGTACATTCGTTTATGGGAGGGGTCGGAGTGATGTATTGGTATATACTGTGCGCTGTCATCCATGGAGGGTGATGTCTTGGTGTATATTGTACACTCATTTATGGGAGGGGTGGGGGTGATTTCTGTATTTATTGTACACTCTTGTCTATAAGGGGGATGATGTCTTGGTATATACTGTGCACTCTTGTCTATGGGGTGTGACGTCTCATTATATATTGTGCGCTCTGGTCTATGTGTGGGGGATATCTCAGTATATATTGTACACTCGTTTGTGGGAGGGGTGGGGGTGATGTCTCGGTATATACTGTGCGCTCTCGTCTATGGAGGGTGATGTCTTGGTGAATATTGTACATTCTCATTTGTGGGAGGGGTGGGGGTGATGTCTCGGTATGTATTGTACGCTCTCATCTATAAGTGGGTGATGTCTTGGTATATACTGTGCGCTCTCATCTATGGGGGATATAAACTTTCTTGGAATTATTATTTATAGAGTGCAATATATTGGACAATTCATGCAACTTTGCCCTTAAGTGAATTCATTATTTGATTAAATATTTTTCCATTCACTTAACCAACACAATGTAAGTCCAAGTCAATAACAATTCTGTGAAATCAACCTGTCCAGTTATGAATTAACTCCAATTGTGAATCAATTTTTCCTGCTGGAACAGATAACAGGTAGAAACGATAGGCAATTCAATTAGCAAGACAACCCCTATAAAAGAGTAGTTCTGCAGGCGCTGACCACAGACAATTTCTCTGTTCTCATCCTTTTTGGCTGTTGATTTGATCACTTTTACATTTTGTCATTGCTCTCACCCCTAGCGGTAGCATGAGGTGGTGTCTTCAACCCACAGAAGTTGCTGTGGCAAAAGGTTAGCTGTGTCTGTCAGCACAGTGTCCAGGGCGTGGAGCAGATAGCAGAAGACAGGCCAGTACACCAGGAGATATGGAGGAGGCTGTAGGAGGGCAACAACCCAGGAGAAGGACCGCTACCTCATCCTTTGTGCAAGAAGGAACAGGAGGAGCAGTGTCAGAGCCATGTAAAATGACCTCTAGCAGGCCACCAATATCTATGTATCTGCTCAAAATGTCAGTAACAGACTACATGAGGGTGGTATGAAGGCCCGACATCCACAAGTCGGTTCTTAGGCTTACAGCACAACATCATGCAGGGTGATTGCATTTGCCAGAGAACATAAAGATTGGAAGATTCGACACTAGCGCCCTGTGCTCTTCACAGATGAGAGCAGTGACAGACGTGGCAGAGTCTGGAGACACAGTGGACAACTTTCTGCTCACTGCAACATTTCTCCTGCATTTATTATTATTATTATTATTATTTATTTTAAAGCGCCATTGATTCCAGGGCGCTGTACATTCGAGGGGGTTACATACATAACATAAGTCAAACGAGTACAGTGATAAGGGATAATGACAATTGGCACGACAGAGGGAGAGAGGACCATACCCGCGAGGGCTTACAATCTACAAGGAGGGGGAAAGAGACAGGAGGTGAGGGGCAGACATGTCTGTGGAGGAAGTAGTGACAAGTTTAGTGATGGTTATAGGCAAGCCTGAAGAAATGGGTTTTCAGGTTGCTTTTGAAGCTGGTGAAAGTAGAGGAGAGTCTGATGTGTTGGGGCAGTGAGTTCCAGAGTGTGGGTGAAGCACGGGAGAAGTCTTGGAGACGGTTGTGTGAGGAGCTGATAAGGGGAGAGCAGAGGAGAAGGCTCTGTGAGGAGCGGAGAGTGCGTGAGGGGAGATATTTGGAAATTAGGGCAGAGATGTATGGAGGGGAGAGGTCATGGAGAGCCTTGTAGGTCATGGTTAGTAGCTTGAAATGAATTCGCTGGACAATGGGAAGCCAGTGAAGGGATAGGCAGAGGGGAGAGGCAGAGGAGTAGCGAGGAGAGAGATGGATAAGACGGGCAGCAGAGTTAAGCATGGATTGGAGGGGAGCGAGGGTGCTAGCTGGGAGGCCACTGAGAAGGATGTTGCAGTAGTCTAGGCGGGAGATGACAAGGGCATGGACCAGCATTTTTGTGGTGTCATAGTTGAGGAATGAGCGGATGCGAGAGATGTTTTTCAGGTGGAGGCGGCAGTAGTCCCCGGAGTCGATTGCTAAGGTCTTAACAATCGACTTGAGGCCTTAACAACTGGCTTAACAACCGACTGGAGTCCGCGGAGTCGATTGCTAACTCTTATCAACTGACTTGAGCTGAGGCCTTAACAACCGGCTTAACGACTGTTAGCGACTTCACACGCAGTAAATTGTGTCCCCCAGTTAAGATAATAGGTTCCCCTAGTAAGTTATACGTCCTCTAGTAGGTGGTTATATACTTTATATATCTCCCAGTAGGTAGGTGTGTAGTTTATATGTCCCCCAGCAGGTATATATTGGCAGGGTTATGGATCCCCCAGTAGTGTATATAGGCAAGTTTTGGATCCCCCTGTAGGTATATAGGCATGTTTTGGTCCCCCAGGAGGTATATAGGCAGGTTTAGGTCCCCCAGCAGGTATATAGGCAGGTTTAGGTCCCCCAGCAGGTATTTAGGCAGGTTTAGGTCCCCCAGCAGGTATATAGGCAGGTTAAGGTCCCCCAGCAGGTATATAGCAGGTTTAGGTCCCCCCAGCAGGTATATAGGCAGGTTTAGGTCCCCCAGCAGGTATATAGATAGCTTATAGGCCCCACAGCAGGTATATAGATAGCTTATAGGCCCCACAGCACGTGTATATTTAGGTAGCTTATTAGGCCTCACCGCACATATGTAGGTAGATTATAGCTCCTCCCTGCATTATATAAGTAGATATATAGCCCCCCTCCCTGCACATATAACAATAGATAATAGCCCCCCTCCCTGCACATATAAAAGTAGATAACAGCCCCCTCCCTGCACATATAACAGTAGATAATAGCCCCCCTCCCTGCACATATAACAGTAGATAACAGCCCCCTCCCTGCACATATAACAGTAGATAACAGCCCCCCTCCCTGCACATATAACAATAGATAACAGCCCCCCTCCCTGCACATATAACAATAGATAACAGCCCCCCTCCCTGCACATATAACAATAGATAATAGCCCCCCTCCCTGCACATATAACAATAGATAACAGCCCCCCAGCATGAATAGCGCTAATTAAAAGTAATACCCTGACAGCACTTACCTGACCTCGCTCCCCGCCGCTGTCGCTGTCGGTGCTCCCGGTCTTTTCTTCAGCGGCGTGACGTCACCAGGCCGCGCGCGGGCAACGTGATGACGCGCACGCTGCCTGGGCTGTGCACATCCTGTGTGGCCACGGATTACTCCGCGGAGCTCTCTGCTCCGCTGAAGCATCTAACTGTATGTGCGTCCGGCGGACGCACATACAGTTAGTCCCGCCACCGCTGCCGTCGCCAAGGTCCTAAGCCGCTAAGCCGATAGCTTAGCGACTGGTAGCGGCTTAGGACCCTAACGATCGGCGGCGGCGGCGTATAGCGGCGGCGCCGGGGACTAGGCGGCAGGCAGAGGTGAGGGTTTGGATGTGTGGTTTGAAAGATAGAGCAGAGTCTAGGATTACCCCAAGGCAGCGGACTTGCGGAACAGGTGAGAGTGTAGAGCCGTTGACTGTAATAGAGAGATCAGGGGCAGGGGTAGAGTTGGACAGTGGGAAGATGATGAGTTCTGTTTTCTCCACATTTAGTTTTAGGAGACGTGATGAGAAGAAGGAAGAAATGGAGGACAGACAGTCAGGGATCCGGGAGAGTAGAGAAGTGACATCTGGGCCGGAGATGTAGAGTTGGGTATCATCAGATCAGGTGGTAAAAGAAAGCCATGTGAGGCTATGAGCTGACGGAGACCAAAAGGGGTAGTAGAAA
>JAODAL010086894.1:0-10105 GCA_025379985.1 Phyllomedusa bahiana | reverse complement strand
TTTTTTCCCCAGGGGATATTGTATGGGTGTGCAAAGAAAACTGTACTGTGATACCTTTAGAGAAAGGGTTTTTTTGCTTACTTTTAACCATTATAACTAAATCTGTCAATCTATAGATACCTTCTGAAAAAAATATTACAGTGCTGTCTCCAATAAGCAACACCAAGTCTGACGTTAAATATCAAACTAAGTGGAATTTATTTTTTCTTGCACATGAGAAAATCAACTGATTACATGATATACACCATCTTTAGGTCTTCAGTCTCTACTTAGATCAATACAGGGTTCTATGGATATCTAGAGGTTTGTGTGTTTTGTGTAGTAGTAGATAATGTGCTTTTATTACAGCAGTGTAAAAGCAACTTAGTCCTGTTGCTGGACAAAAGTAAGCGACCAAAATCATAAACGGAACAGATACGCTGTAATACCCACAAAAAACAAAATACCAGACTAGATCCAACATAAAGTTCAGACCCCAAAATTCAGACCAAACCTCATAATAAAATCAGAGCTCAAACCACAAACTAAATAGATGACAGATCAAAATAAATTCAAATATCAGACCAAAGCCTAAACCAACTTTATATAGAAACAAATGACACCAGCGCTAACTCTTCTATATGTCTCCCAACTAAATGTAGCAACTTTCCAGAAAATAAAATAGCTCAACAATCACTGTTGATTGAAGCAATGGTGAACACCTGATCCAGTAGTTAGTCCACAATCAGCTCTTCTACCCTAATCAACTCCGTATCTCACAACTAAAGTTGGCTTTGAAAATTTGTTTTCTAAAAAACAAGGTGACAAAAGAGATTAATAAAAACAACAATAATAAATATTACAATGTAGTAATGTGCAATAAAGATAATGAAGGATGTGAAAATGAACCATATAAACATACCACTTTAAGACCAAAATCTAAGTTTAATCCTTTAAATGAATATTCGGAAGCCTTTAATACTTTTCAAAATGCAGTGATTAAGGATTTGAGAAAAACAAATAGCAAAATTCACAAATCTAAAAAATACCGTAAGGGTAACTTGACTAATAATGAAAGAAAAGCTATATTAACGATACAAGAAAATAATAATATCACTGTACGACCAGCCGATAAGGGGGGAAGCATAGTGATATTAGATCAGCCATCATATGATAAAGAAGCAATGCGGATTTTATCTGATACACAAACCTACAAAATATTATCAACTGATCCAACACAACAGTATCTTCAGGATTTAAAAAAATTGAGTCTTTATGGTTTTGAAAAAGGAATATTAACAAAAAAGGAATTTGAATTTATATATAATAAAACACCTAGAATCTCGGCATTTTACTATCTGCCCAAGATCCATAAAGATCAATTAAACCCCCCCAGGAAGACCCATAATATCGGGTATAGGATGTTTATCTACTAATCTATCAGAATATGTAGATGTCCAACTACAGTCTACAGTTAAGAAATTACCTGCATATTTAAAGGACACAACTCACATTCTTAATGAACTCAATAAAATCAAATGGAAGGATGACTACTTTCTTGTTACTTTAGACATAACCTCACTATATACTGTTATACAACATGAAAAAGGTTGTCAAATGATTAAACATTTTTTGAAAAAGGAAGATAATTATAAATTGCAACAAATAGATTATATTGTGGACTGTGCAGCATTTATTTTAGAACATAATTACTTTATATATAATGGTACATTTTATCTACAAACATGGGGTACCGCCATGGGGACCAAATTCGCTCCGAGTTATGCCAATCTCTATGTGGGCGGTTGGGAGGAGTCTATGATCTATCCAGAAGGTAAGTTAAGAGAACAAATAATACTCTGCAAAAGATTCATAGACGATGTGCTATTGATATGGCAAGGATCATTAGATTCATTAAATATGATCTTAAATGAAATTAACAAAAATAACTTTTTCCTTACATTTAACTATGAATTTAGTAAAAAGGCAGTACATTTTCTGGATATTACAATTTTTATTGACCAAAATTCTATACAAACTAAGAGCTATCGGAAAAAGACGGATACTAATAGTTTTATACCATACAATAGCTGCCATTTATCTAGATGGCTCTCAAACATACCAAAGGGCCAATTTTTGAGAATTAAACGGAACTGTACAAGAACGAGAGACTATGAGGAAGAAGCAGATAAATTATGCTCCCAATTTTTAAGTAGAGGATACAATAAAGAGGGTTTAGAAGCAACTAAGGAAGAAATAAAGAAGATCCCGCAAGAAGTACTTTTAAATAAACAAAAAAATAATGAGGAATATAAAACTACTATAGAGGAGGAGAATATAATAGAACAACAAATAGCCAAACTCCCTATTATAACTCAGTATCATGATCATACAAAAATTTTTAAAAACATAATTTATAAACATTGGTCTTTTTTAAAACAGGATAAAATTATTGGAGAATTTTTGTCAAAGAATCCTAGATTTATTTTTAAGAAAGCAAGGAATTTAGGTAATTTATAGCACCTCGTTAAAAATATGGTCAAACCATCAGTTAAAAACACCCGGCAGTAATGGTATTGACACAGGAACTACCTGGTTGGAAAATAACCATATAAAACGGTCCGGTTTTTACTCATGTGGACATTGTTATGCATGCCGATGTTGCCATGCTAATAAAAGTAAAACTTTAAATTTTAGTAATGGAACTACTTCTGAACGTTTTGAAATTAAAGATCATATTAAATGTCAAACAAAATATGCAATATATGCGATAATATGCCCATGTGACAAAATGTATATAGGTAGGACAAAACGTCCATTATATGTTCGTTTGAGAGAACATTTTTATAACATTCAGAGAGGGTATTTAGGACATCCACTATCCAGACATTTTTGTCACCTGCATGAGAAATCCCTAAAAAATGTAAAATTTTTTGGAATTGAACAAGTTAAATTAGGATGGAGGAAAGGGGATCTTATTGGTAAGATGTCTAGGATAGAAACAAAATGGATTTTTAATTAAAATACTCAGGTACCAAATGGCCTTAATGTTGACATTGAAATATTTGCATTTTAAATAAGGAACACAATGCATGATTGTACTTGCATATACAGTATGTATATTTTTAAGGATTTATTTAGGGATTATCACTATTATTATTATTGTATCTTTTGGGATTTATTACTTTTAAGGATTATATAATGCTAGTGAGAATTTAGTAAAAAAAAAATTTAATATTTTGATAATAAAGATTAAAAGTTTTTATATTTACATCTAATCGCTTTCATCTAAACTGACAGAAAGAAAGGGATGGTAGTTAATGCTAGCTTGGCAATTCCAATGCAGCCCTGATGAAGGAAGCCGTGATTTCTTCCGAAACGCGTTGGTACTTTTATATTGGACAAGCCTCTGTAGTCTAGGTGACGTCACCTTAGTCTGCCAGTTAGTTTTTACGTGTTGGATATCTGAGCGCTGCCGGCCGGAGCGCTTGGTTAATTTGAACACGAACGTTCCATTCCTTACTTTGTCAGTAAAGTGGATCGCTGTGGATATAATACGATCGGACGCATTTTATGGAAAGAGCTTTTAGTCGTTGCAAGAGTTTCTTGTAATTTTTGGTGCTTTTATGTGTATTTTATAACGACCTTTAGTTGTGAGATACGGAGTTGATTAGGGTAGAAGAGCTGATTGTGGACTAACCACTGGATCAGGTGTTCACCATTGCTTCAATCAACAGTGAATGTTGAGCTATTTTATTTTCTGGAAAGTTGCTACATTTAGTTGGGAGACATATAGAAGAGTTAGCGCTGGTGTCATTTGTTTCTATATACAATTGGTTTGGGAAATAGGAAGAGTAATCCCTTTACATTTTTTCAGCAGCTCTCTCTTATATTGGCGCTTGTGCTTTATACTTTTTACTAAACCAACTTTAGACTTAAACATCTAAATTAATTCGGACACCAGAACAGATTTGCAAAAAACCTTAGACCCCAGATAGAGCCAGAATATCCTTCAAAATAAACCTCAGGCAAAACCCAAATTTATTTAGAGCTCAGGCTCCACCAGGTTCTCTTGATCACCATGTGATCACCTCATGCTATTAAGCATCAGAACCTTGTATTCTGTTGTGGGCACAAGGAGCAACTATGGAAGTGCTCAAAGATGAAAAAAGGTGTTTTTTTATTTGATGTGATATGCATTACTTTTGAAAATTAAATCTAATAGACAGCAGTCAGTACCAAGTTCATACAATACAATACAAGCACTATATACACACAGGGGGGTGTACCTATAGATGGTACTAGAAAGTGCTTCTCAAAGCTCCCAAAACCACCCCATCGGGAGGGCCTTGTAGCAATTGGGGGCTGGTAGTAACCTCAGTTACAGTTGTGGGGGGTACCTTCAATAAAAAGAAGAGGGCAGTTTAAGTATAAAGAAATAAGATGAAAAAAGTTTGAAAAATGTTGGTACAGTGTTTCAGTTATTGTTCAACAGAGAAAGTGTGGTTCTCAAATGCATTAAATTTTTTGCTTATTTAGGTCATTATATTTTGACAAGTATTTAATAAAATTACAGCTGCTCGACGGTACTCTTAATTCCAATCACCTCTCTGGAGATAGGTGCAGGTCCCAAAGGTTGTACCCAGATCCAGTCATTAATGGGATATCCAAGCAATATACCATTAATGTCTGTAGTGAAACAATTGCTTTAACCCTGCTTTTCTGTTTAATTCTACTATACACATATAATGTTCCGGTCATTTTTGACCGGGCCTATTAAAGTCTGGATTTTTAACTAATTTAAGTGTTTTATTTGAATTTCTTTTGTATTATTATACTGTATGTGAACATGGTTGTTCATAAACAAATGAAAAATGAAATCTAAAACTTAATTTTTATTTTTTTATGTAAAAAAATGTTACATGGCCTTATTGCATTATTCTTGCATATTGCACATTTGCACAAAAAAAATCTTTATAAAACTGTAAACTATAACTAATAACATCAAACTGTATGTAAATATATTTTAAAAAAAGTCTAGTTTTTTCTATATAAAATGTGAAATAAGGTTCAAGGTGTTAAATTTACTGTTTGCATTCATCACAAGTATAATTTACATGTCTTTTGCATGAGTACTTTGCACACTTGCAACATATCACATTTGATTTGTGATTACTTGATGTTGGACAGAAGGTGCATTGTTTCCGTTTTAGGCTGGTTGCACTGCTGGTGGAGGCCGTGGGTATCGTCGAAGTGCTAGCGGAAGCACTTGGTTCACTTTCTTCAGCATGCTTTTGGATCCTGTGAACAATGGCTGCAGCTCCATCATTTCTGGGTGTTTACTTTTCTTTTTTTTAAAATATATGGGTTTAACCAGTGTTTTTCCCAACTCCTCTAAAAAAAATTTACTTTTATAAAGTTATTTTTGTTCCAATTTGGGGTCTATTTCATAGAAATAGCACTTACAGCTCTAAGTCTTTCCCCCCTCCTTCCCCTCCTGTAGTCAGGTAGATCTCCACACAGTGGTTAGTATTGAAGACCTGCAGGTTATGTGGTCAGGTCCTTCATCCCTCTCCTATGTGTGCAGGAAAGCTGCGGCAAGTCTTCTCCTCTGTTCTTCTTCTGCTACATATAGTAAAGATGAGCTTTCAGAGCTGTCTCATGTGTGCTCTTCCTCTATGTTTCTCTCAAGTTGTATTGAAAGTGAAGTAACTGTATATAATAGTATTGTACTTGTCTACGGATAAGCTAAAACAACCCCTTTGCAGCCCAAATTTAAAACAAACACATTTTGTTCAGACAGAATTTTTTAGTGCTCTTTTCAGGTCATCATTAGATAATAGAACCACTAATACAAGGAAACCAGCTAAGCCCAAATAATTCCATTTACCATGTAAAAAGTTGACAACTGAAGTGAACCATTTCTATAAGAACAGCACATAACTATACAGGAAAGGAATCCATCTACAGTATCATAATTTGAAAATGTATGTATTTGTACTATATAGACCAAAATTAGATTATAATTTATTTCTTTTTTTAAAAAAATGGCTGGAGATTAGTATAAAAGGCTATCGGTCATTTTTGACCGAACAGTACAAGTGTAAAAAAAGACATGGAGCAAAAAGTAAATAAAAAATAATTAAATAAAAACTGCTATTAGTAAGAACCCCTCAAATGAGGAAAAGTCAATGAACCACAAGTTTCAGAACCGCATAATGAATATTTTAAAAAATATCAAATTTCAAATTTGGTCATTTTTGACTGAACAGAACAGCAGGGTTAAATAATAGGGTCTTATTTATCAAAACTATCAGGAAAACTATCCAGGTTCCTTAAATCAACCTATAACAATGTACCAGTCATTTTTCCTAAGGTCAGCTCTGCTAATGCCAGTTTTCCTGGTACACAGTGTTGCTAAGGTCAATATGTACAGAGGAGGTGGTGAGTTATCTCTATCCCAATGTTAGTGGTGTGATTCACTGTTCCCTGTATGTTACTTTATATAGTGCCTATGATGATAATGTGATCAGTGCAACAGCAAGTGAAGGCTCAATGGCCAGTGTAAAACTGTAATAATTCGTTTTCATAGAAAGTGACCTTTAAAATTAAAAAAGGAAAAAAAACACATACACAAAAAAGCTTATACTAAACATTAGATTAAAACAACAGGAACATTTTTAACACTACACTAATGGCAAAAAATTTTTTATTGTTGGAATGTTAAGGAGATACTGTGATTAGTGTTGAGCGATTATTATCGACAAAGTTAAAATCGACACAGTTTTTATGTTGATCGAATTTTTTAGATCATGCGATAATTTAGGTTAAAATTGTAAAACATCTTTTAAAGATGGGCGCCATTTTCGGCGCTTCCTGTCATTTTGGCGGCCAGCAAATCAGCTTACAGAATAGAGCAGGGTGAATGTTGGTGCGACGTCATGATGGGATTGGTATGGTTGCGATTGGCTGGAAAAATCACATGACCTCGTTTTACATAGAACACCCCTTCCTGTTCATGATCAGTGTCTGTCAGCGTCTCAAAAGCAGTAGGATGTGCGCTCTCCCTGTGTCCAAACAGCTCAGCAAAATTTATCTATTTCTTCACAGAGAAAGCTCTACTGTTAGCTGTGATCCTTACAGCTTAGTTAGATCAGAGATTTTGAAGATTTTATGTAGTTAGGTAGAGAATTTTAAAGGAGCATCTACCACTGTAAAGTCATGGAGGGAGCGGGGGGGGGGGGGCCGCGGGCAAACAAATACAAGCACTTTAAAGAAAACTGGATATAGTTCACCCAAAACTTAGTGTAGACATTGCACTGCCCAAAAGCTTTATTTTTAACAGTTTTCTATTGAAATATTTCCCGGATTTGGGCAGCTGAACTTAATTTAGGATACACATCTTTTCTTAGTAACTGCAGGTCTCTTTGTTAGGTGCAAAACTTTCCCCTTTTTATTATTAGTATACATTTCAGATAGGTGTTCTTTTTCAATTTTGCCCATTGCAGCTTTGTTAATATAGCCACCCTTGCAGTTAAATTAGAATCCAGCAATTTTGTAGTCAGCACAGGGTTTATAGGTGCCAAAATACCTTTTATTATCCGAATAATTTCAGATACGTTTTTTTTTCACTTTTGGCGCACTACAGTTTGTTCATTGAGGTACCTTGCACTTAAATGTGAATACAACATTTTGTAAGTCCCACAGGTGAATTTATAGGTGCCCAAAATACCTTTTATTATTTCCCAATACATTTTTGTTACGAGTTTTTTCACTTTGGCGCACTACAGCTTTGTTCATTGAGGCACCTTGCACTTAAAATGTGAATACAGCAATTTTGTAGTCACCCCAGGTGAAAATTTAAGGTGCCAAAAAACCTTTTATTATCCGAATACATTTCAGATACGTGTTTTTCACTTTGGCGCAGTACAGCTTTGTTGATTTGAGTACTTTTTCAGTTAAATGTGAATACAGCAATTTTGTAGTCATCACAGGTGAGTTGATAGGTGCCCAAAAATACCTTTTTTTTATCCGAATACTTCAGATACGTGTTTTTTCACTTTGGCGCACTACAGGTTTGTTCATTGAGGCACCTTGCACTTAAATGTGAATACAGCAATTTTTTTTTAGTCACCACGGTGAATTGAAAGGTCCAAAAAAAACCTTTTTAATATCCGTTTTTCATTTCAGACAGGTGTTTTTTTCACTTTTGGTAAGTCAAGCTTTGTTGATAGTTCTACTTTGCAGTTAAATTTGAATCCAGCAACTTTGTAGTCACCACAGGTGTACTGATAGGTGCCAAAAATACCTTTTAATATCCGTATACATTTCAGACAGGGTTTTTTCACTTTTGGGTTAGTCAAGCTTTGTTGATAGATCTACTTTGCAGTTAAATTTGAATCCAGCAACTTTGTAGTCACCACAGGTGTACTGATAAGTGCCAAAAATACCTTTTAATATCCGTATACATTTCAGACAGGTGTTTTTTTCACTTTTGGTCAGTCACGCTTTGTTGATAGATCTACTTTGCAGTTAAATTTGAAACCAGCAATTTTGTTTTGATTTGAGGGATTTGAGAATAGCTGTGATTTGCCGTCTTTTAATAAGAGACTTTCCAAAACTCTTCCATACCTTCTCAAATTTTTATATTTCTGAACATGGAACGAAATTCAGGTGGTAAGCGAGCAAAGAGGGGGGTAGGACATGCAGGTAGAGGTACGAGAGAAGGTGCTCCTTCCAGTGCTGGCGACAACACGCATGCCAGCGGATCGTCAGTTGCAGGACCGTCAGGCCTGTCATCGATGGGTCAGAGCTCTGTGAATCTCGGTAATGAACAGCGTCGCCAATCTGTCCTTCAGTGGTTAATGTAACCTGCATCCAGCAGTCTTACCTCCTCGTCCTCCCAGTCACGGCCACAAATGTCGTCATCAGCATCCGTCCAACATGAAGCAGCCCAAATGTCAACTCGTGTACCCACCACTGTGGATAATCCATTTTCTGAAGACCTTTTTGATGACAAAATGCGGTTGGGATCAGAAGGCATGTTAAAAAATTCAAGAGGCCAAAAAGGATGATTTTCTCTGCTCGGACGCCCAGTTACTGATGCCATCAGAGGAGGAGAAGGAAGCCGGTCAATCGGCAATAATCCCGGGCGGTCGGCATTGCAGTCCCTCTTGCTTGTAGTCCGCAGCTCCTGGATGCAGAATGTCAGGACGACGAAGTAACCTGTGTTGAAGATGATCATGACGACATTGCGGATCCAACGTGGTCTTTTCAGCAGAATTTGTTGCAAGCGCTTCATCACTGGACGAGGAGGAAGACGATAGGGTAGTGTCAGTTACGGGTCCCGCCTCAAAAAGGGACGAGGGCGGTCGCAGAAATCCGCTGATTTGATTCCGGCCAGCCACGGTCAGCGGAAACCCCGCTCCTCGCTTATCGCCGTTTAAAAGGTCCAGGACCTCTCAAGCTGGGCCTTCTTTGAGCAAGCCTCTGATTCACCCAGCGATGTCATATGCCGCCTTTGCCGTAAACGCATAAGTAGAGGCAAGAACCTTAGGTGGTTAACCACCAACAACATGTCTAGTCACATGCAGCGAATGCATGAGTTGAAATGGAGGCAACACTTGGCCAAAAAAGGCCAGACCGAACGCGGCTCCAACCACTGGCACACCCTCTGTCTCTGCCTCCTTCTCCACCACCACCAAGTGTTCCTCAGCTGCCCATGTCTCTCAGAGTCATGATCAGGGATCAGCCTCGCTTCAGCCTCCACTGTCGCCCGAGTACACCCGCAGCACCAGGAGACCCATCCTACCCTTCTCCTCCCGCCAGTTTGACGACCTGCACGCCATACAGCGGCCAGTCTAGCAGCCAGCCTTCTGTTCTTCCAGGTTTGCTGCCCCAAACAGATGCGAGCAGGATTTCTTGCCAGAAGAAAGACCGTTCCCTGCCGGCCAGCCACGTGTCTCTAAATTTCAAGCGTTGTTGTCTGCATATGTGGCCGTGAAGTCCATTGACCACGCATATGGCCTAGTAAGCCGGCCAAGGCCGTATATCTCTGGACTAGTCACTAGGTGAGTGGGTGGATGTCTCTGGGGGCTGCCTGGGCCCATCCTCCACAGGAATTTTT
>JAODAL010086893.1:0-10105 GCA_025379985.1 Phyllomedusa bahiana | reverse complement strand
TATTTTGTTCCCAAAACCCCGGGGAGCTGGTTGCCCCCAAAAGGGAGTGGCACTTGATTGTCCGAAACACCGGTCTAGGGTTTTAAGGCACTTGATTCCCCCAAAAACGCCAGGTTTTAGGGACAAAGGGGCACTTGAATCCCAAAAACCAGGCTTGCTAAGGCATTGAATGCCCAAAACGCCAGGTCTATGACTAAGGGCACTTGAATGCCCAAAACGCCAGGTCTATGACTAAGGGCACTTGATTGCCCAAAACGCCAGGTCTATGACTAAGGGCACTTGAATGCCCAAAACGCCAGGTCTATGACTAAGGGCACTTGAATGCCCAAAAAACCCCCGGGGGCTATGACAAAGGGACTTGAATGCCCAAAAGGCCAGGTCTTGACTAAGGGCATTGAATCCCCAAAACGCCGGTCTAGGGGACAAAAGGGCACTTGATTGCCTGAAACCCCGGACTATGACAAAGGGCCCTTGAATGCCCAAACGCCAGGGGACTATGTTTAAAGGGCCTTGATTGCCCAAACGCATGTCTATGACTAGGGCATAAGGCATCCAAAAAAGCTCGGGTTTTTTTGTCAGTCTCTGTTGCCATGATGTCTTTGTTTTACCCATCAATTTAATAACTAATGTGCGTTGACCATTTGTATTTGAGTGCCGTCCACAATCCACCTTTTTTCTATCATCCCAAGTGCTTCTTGGTTAACAGGTACGGCCCACCCCTTTTGGGCCCCAAATTGAATCCCTGGACTGGCAACAGCGGGCTTCGAAGTCCCCCTTTTTAGCAAACTGGTGCACTTTTAAGTCTTCATTTTTTTCTCCCCCCCTTTGCCACCATAAAAGAAAAAAAGTATTAAAAATCCCCATTTTTTAAATGGGTTTGTTTGTGTAATGTAGGACAGGACAGGTCCTCCAAAACAAGAGACCCTCTTAGTTATCCTCTACTCTGGACTCGGGACCCCCTTCTTTTAACGCAGAATTTTATACCAGGATATATAAAAATAGGCTTTTTCTACTGCAGAACCTCTTTACTCACCTTTGTGGAAAAGACCCTACTAGTCGGAAATGGATTTGATTAAAGGGTTTTCCAGTATTTTCTTGGGGTCGAATTCTGCAATCGGAAAATGGGCTGAGTCATTTCCGACCACCCACACGAGGCAGGACAACACTGTGTCAGGTACTGCATTGGTGGGCAAGGGGAAAAATCCCCAAGATCCTTGGCAAAAATTTAAAATTTAAGGGAAAAAAAATTTCTAAGAAAAGGCTGAATAGAAGTAACAGTAAGTTAACAGAGGATATCATTGTACACAGGTAGCAGAGCTGAGTTTGTCGATGTGCCATGTCTTATATTTGGGACAATTCCTGGTATAAACCAATGCATTGCATATTATATTTCATAGGATTAACGGCAAAACCTCCATGATATTAAGGGCAACATGTATGCATGAGGCTGCGGCAGAAGTCTGGTGTCTTTTCAGCCCGAAAACTGGCGCAGCCCCATTCGCTATATTTTTAATCAGGCGCACTCCAATATTAGGCGCATTATCGGTGCCCACGGCACTGTGTAATTTTGCTGGAGGCGTCGCACTACAACCGTACAAAGTTATAGATTTATATCTTCAAATCCAGGCGCATTACTGCTGGAACAGGTAGAGCACTTTCAAAGTGGTTTACCTCAGCCAGAAGTGTCGCTTTGTAGCCAGAAAGCGCTAAATCTATGACCAGCGGTAGAACAGGTTCAAAGATTCAGGTGCGCTCTACACTTCTCATGCACGCCCAAAAAAAAATCATACATGTCGCCCTTAATGTATACTATCACAGTGCAAACCAAGAACAGCTCAGTAACAATTTCAGCACTGCTACATCTGTAGCTGGCGACCCTTTTCATTTTAGAGGGAAGAGCTCTTTAAAACACTTGGCTGGTTTTAGGAAATGTCTTTGCATCATGGGATAATACACATTACAGCAATATACTTCATGTTATACAGCACCCCTTGCACTGAGATCCAGTATGCTGGTGTCGCACGTATATGATACAGACCATAGTATGAAACTAATTTTCTGGTTTTGTATAAATAAAGCGTTCTTCATCTTTCTAATATACTATCCCTCACCATATGAAGCTTCTGCTTGCTGTCAGTGAATGGTGACGTTCCCATTTACACCCAGAGGCTGCAAACTCGTCCTCATCATTCCCTCTTCATATCTGGTCTCTGTGTTATATTATTATTTTTTTTTTAAATCTTCTGAATACAAAGATGACTTTTTTTGTCTCCATACACTGACAGCAAGCAAAGGTCTTATTATGCAGCAGAAACTCCTGGGCCTCAATGATGCAAAATCTTCACCAGTGTCCCTAACATCCATCTTATACTATACTATACTATACTGTACTATACTATACTATACTGTACTGTACAATACTATAGTGTACTATACTGTACTATACTACATTATACTATACTGTACTATACTATACTGTACTATACTATACCATACTATACTGTACTGTACTGTACTTTACTATACTATACCTTACTATACTGTACAATACTATACTATACTGTACTATACTATACCATACTATACTGTACACTATACTATACTATACACTACTATACTATATACTATACTATATACTATACTGTACTGTACTTTACTATACTATACCTTACTATACTGTACAATACTATACTATACTATGCATAAGAAGGGCCTTAGGGCCACTCAGCACCAGGGCCCAGGTGTGACTGCTACCTATGCCCCCTATAGCAATGCTCCTGCTATACAACAATTCATTTTTATTTGCATAAAATCAGAAATCCTCTTTCAATAGATATTCCAGTTTCAGCAAGAAAAGTCATTGCTATAATAAAAAAAGTTATGTAATTGTCAGATCTTGAGCTCTGCTTGCAGTCACTGAAAGGAAACCTAATTGTTTAATCAAAGGTTTAAAATCTGTCCCAGGTGAGGCCACATAACAGATAGGGAAAATCTTAAAATATAACCTTTATTTAGAAAATAATAAAGTTAAAATAAAGCCTCATTCACATTTACAAATTGACCTAATGCACCATAGAGAAGAAAAAAGCTAAATAACTAACCCTAATAAACCCTATAATCCTAAAGAAAACCCTAGCCTAATAGATTACGTGGTGTTCGCCCCAAAAAGGGCGTTCCCATCAGGAACCTCAGGTGGGGCCACCAGTAGCCGCACGAGTTTGCCGGAGATTTTACTGCCTCACTGAGAAAGTCATGTGGCTACTGGTAGCTATCCGCGTCCACAGTTTTGTCCAGATGCAGTTACCGGGCCATTGGACCCAACTCTGAACTCGCTGTGCACTCAGTGTCCATCACATGACCAGAACAGCAGGGGCGTTGCTAGGGTCCTAAATCATCCGGGGCCCGGGCCCTTTGTGCTACATTTTGCTCAGTAGGGCTGGGTTCACACGCCATTTTTCACACCACATTGTGAGCTGCGGCATAGATTTTTACAGGGAAAAAACTTCTGTTCCTGTGACTAATTTTCTGCATATTTCACATAGATCCCGTCCATCTCCTCAGCAGTCACTGTACAATAAAAAACAGCCCTGACAAATTTGCTTTTTCAGAAGCACTTACCTTCGTATGACAGTGTAATACAGTAGCTAGGCAGGTAATATGGTGCCCAGTATTGATATAGGCAGGTAATATGGCCCCCAGTATATAACTTGGAAGGTGGTATGGTCCCCAGTTTATCGCTTGGAAGGTAATATGGTCCCCAGTATATAGCTAGGAAGGTAATAGGGCCCCCAGTATATATAATTATGTAATATGGCCCCCAGTATAGATATATGCAGGTAATATACGGCCCCCAGTATATATAATTAGGTAATACAGGGCCCCCGGTATATATATAATTAGGTGATATAGGGTCCCCAGTATACATAATTAGGTAATATAGGGCCCCCAGTATATATCATTAGGTGATATAGGGCCCCCAGTATACATAATTAGGTAATATAGGGCCCCCAGTATATCTAATTAGGTAATATAGGACCCCCGGTATATCTAATTAGGTAATATAGGGCCCCCAGTATATATATAATTAGGTAATATAGGGCCCCCAGTATATATCATTAGGTAATATAGGGCCCCCAGTATACATAATTAGGTAATATTGGCCCCCAGTATATCTAATTTAGGTAATATAGGGCCCCCAGTATATATCTAATTAGGTAATATAGGGCCCCCAGTATATATAACTAGGTAATATAGGACCCCCAGTATATCTAATTAGGTAATATAGGGTCCCGGTATACATAATTAGGTAATATAGGACCCCCAGTATATCTATTTAGGTAATTTAGGACACCCAGTATATCTTATTAGGTAATATAGGGCCCCCAGTATATATAATTAGGTAATATAGGACCCCCAGTATATCTTATTAGGTAATATAGGGCCCCCAGTATATTTATAAATAGGTAATATAGGGCCCCCAGTATATATAATTAGGTAATATAGGACCCCCAGTATATATAATTAGGTAATATAGGACTCCCAGTATATAGAATTAGGTAATATAAGCCTGCTTGCTACCCACCGTAGTTCTCCGTGCAGCAGGGAGTGCTCGCTTTCTGCTCCGCGGAAGCCTTCATCTGTATGTGCATCCAGCGGACACACATACAGCTTAAGAAACCATCAGCGCTCCAGGCCCACGGCAGCGGCCTGGGACCCGACGAGGTTCGGGCCACAGGCAGTTTTATCCGGGGCTTGTGCTCTGGATAAAACTGCCTTAGGACGCCCCTGCAGAACAGATTTATATCCTTTTGATATAAGCGATATTCATTCCCATTCAGTGACTGCAAGCAGAGATCTTGAAACTGTGAACTGATATAGAAAATACTTTAACTTTATTATAGAAAAAATAGGCTTTGAAGCCGGAATCCCCCTGTAATTACACTGGATATTGCTGCCCATGTGCACTTGCTGCTGTATACTATATATTAGGAATGTTTCCTATCTTTTCATTAAATATTATAACAAATACATTTCCTAAAATCCACCAACCCCCTTCCTAGAGCATGTAGATAGACCATAGCGCTGAACCTAGATGTTGTGTTATATGTGTTGCAATATGTCATGTTTTTAGAAGTATTTCCACGCTTTGGCTATTCAGTAGTTCTAGTTTATAGTTCTGGCATAACATCACATCAGCGTCTGGATAACCAGCCTTATACTGAGGTATGTCAGTCATTCGTCTTCATTTTTCCATCATCAAAGCCATATGACATTTGAGGGAGCTGCTGTAGCTCTAATTTATTTTTTTTTACTACAGAGCCCCAAATTTAGATGTAAAGTTACATAATACAATTCTGACTGCCTGAAGCCAACGGTAGATGATGAGCATTCTGCATACTGTTTATGCAATGAACTTAATGATACTACAGTATGCAGTAAGCTCTCAAGCTCCCCCTAGTGGTGGCACCAGGCAGCCAGAATGATATTATTTGACTATACAGCTGAGTCACAATATTACAACTACTTCCTCCTTTCGAAGTCTGCAGTGCATAGCTCATGAAGGAAGTCACAAGTGGTGAGCTAGCTTGGTGGGTATGTAGGGTTACTAAAGCTGCCTGCACACATATCCCTGATGAAAAGGGGCAATTTATCAGAATTGCAAATTTCAATTGCAATGACTATTGGTTTTCAGGCGCAGTGTGGCGGTATTTATGAGACTGCACAGTCTTTGAACTGTTGGTGGCTGCTGTGGTGAAATTGTATTGTGGCGCCATTGTGAATAAGCAAAGTGGAAACTGTGGAGCACCGCGCGCCATTGATAGAGAGTCGTGCACAAGTGTGACCAGCTGTCCATTCTGATCTCCATTCTGATCCCCAAGACTTTCGGGGGATGTACTCAAAATAGGTGCTGGTTCCATAGGACCATAGGTGATGGTACATCCTATCAATGTGCCATCAAATTCTATGGTTTGAAAATCATCTAATAGAAAAAAATAAAAGAATCTAACATTAAAAATGTGAAAATAGTTTTTTTATATCTTACTTCCTCGCTGAGATATAATAATTTGTAATTACAGGCCGAACGCCAGGTCACCGTCTTTCAGAGGAAGCGTCGTCATCGAGTCCTGACATAGCGTGGAGATTTCTGGTTATATATTGGTTATGTATTTGTTAACTGTACTGGAATTTCAGTTAGATTCCCAGTAGAATGGAAGATCTTAGGCTATGTCTACACAGCAATGTGAAAATGACGTTCAAAATCCGACAGCATTTTTACAGACCGTGCTGCACCGCCGTTTTGTGCAAAAAAAAAAAAAACGGTCAGATTTCAAATTCCCGGCTCCGGGAATCCGACAATGGTCCGCCGGAATACACAACAAGTTCTATATACCACCAAATGGATTTAGGTTTTGGAAACCCTCAGTAAAAAAAAATCTGTGCTGTGTAGACTACAACACGGATTTTCTGTTGAGGTCTACACAGCGCTGAAAAACTGACCAAAATCCAGTGCTGTGTAGGCATAGCCTTATGGACTTGAGTTGCAGCAGAGTTGTAAATATTTAGGTGTCCAAAGTGATCGGTCTTAAAAGGGTTCAAATGGTTGTTCTCACCATGCTGTTTCACAAAGTCTGCTCATCACAGCCAGCTTCAGGCTCCCAGTTACAATTCAGGCTGTGGATGTTTCTATAGATTCAGGCATCTACTTCCTGTTCAGGCTGTAAGTGGTTCTACAGCTCCCATTTCCTGTTCAGACGGTAGGTGGTTTTTACAGCTTTAGGCTCCCACTTCTTGTTCAGGTTGTGGGTGGTTCTACAGCATCAGTCTTCTACTTCCCGTTCAGGCTTTTGTCGGTTCTACAGCTTCAGGCTTCTACTTCCTATTCAGGCTGTGGGCAGTTCAACAGCTTCAGGCTCCCACTTCCTTTTCAGGCTGTGGGAGGTTCCACAGCTTCAGATTCACATTTCCTGTTCAGGCTGTAGGGGTGTTCTACAGCTTCAGGCTTCCACTTCCTGTTCAGGCCTTGGGCGGTTCTACAGCTTCAGATTCCCACTTCCTGTTCAAGCCTTGGGCGGTTCTACAGCTTCAGGCATCCACTTCCTGTTCAGTCTGTGGGCAGTTTTACAGCATCAGGCTCCCACTTCCTGTTCAGGCTGTGGGAGGTTCTACAGCATCAGGTTCCCATTTCCTGTTCAGGCTGTGGGCGGCTCTACAGCAGTGACTGACATTTAAGCTCTGCTATTCCTAGCTGAGCCTGTTTGACATCGGTGAAGGAAGGGTTTTAACAGCAGGTCATCCTCTCCACAATGGTCAATATTCTTGGAAACCTTCTGTATACAAGCAGGAACTTAAAACTGATTTAACTCTGAAAGGAAGCAAAATCGGAATGTATTTGGTAATAGGCTTTAATTACTTTTAACTACAAATTTAAAGCTACTCAGTGTGGTGAGAATACCCCTTTAAGATGTGACCATGTCTGATGGCTTCCAGGAACAAGAGGTGACTTAAAGGGTTTTTGCCACAAAGTAAATTGACGTGGGAAGCTTGCAAATGAAATAACAAACATTTTCACCTTTCATTATTATTAAAAATTCTGCACCGTTTTTGTTTTAGCTGCTCCTTTAAGCAGGGTTCACACGACAATAATTGCGGGACGTATTTTGCCCACAATTACGCCGTGTGCTCGGGAGCGAGGGCGGGGGGGCCAGCAGCCCGCCGGCCCCATAGACATTCATTACTAGGGGCGCGTATTCGCCGCTAGTAATTGACATGTCACTTCTCTCCCCGCTCGCCGTATTGTGCGAGTGGGGAGAGGAGACGTAATCCATAGTTCTCTATGAGAACTGTGGATTACCATAATGACTAGGACGTATCTCGCCCCATATTTAGCGCAGTATGGCGCGAAAATACGGGGCGAGAAGTCCCAGTTTAAGCCGTTGGAACATTTGGCCTTTAGTGATCCCTTGTTTTACAGCTCGTCTCCAGGGGATACGACCAGGGCTGGAGCTCCCCACTCCTGTCACAATGCTCAGATATCACCTTCTCCTCTCAGGCAGCTACTGAGTGTTCAACCCCCGGGTGCTGTCACTCTACTCCCATCCTCTGTGCTCCTTAGTAATTAAATCAAACAGTGCAAAAAAAATAAAAAGAAACCTCAATGAGGGCTGTGCATTGATAAAGGAAATAAAATCCACAGTTTGGTTCCCTGCCAAAGGGATTTGAACCTAGGACCCTTGTGCTTGGAGGCAAAAACTTTACCTCTCAGCTACTCACCACGCTTTACATAAACAGACCTTTCTTTGACTACAGAGAGGAAAGGCCTGGTGATGTCATCCTGCTGGGTCACATGATATGTAATTCAAACAAGTCACACACGCCCCCTTCTGAGCGCACAGAGCTGAAGAGCTGGATGCAGGAGGTATGAGATGAGATGGTGGCAAAACCCCTTTAAACATATAAGTATATTGATTTAACATGGCAATAGTTATGCTTGGAATCCTACAATAGGTCATTGCGGCATGACAAAATGTTACCACGTCATCAGCTTTCCTCGGGTCTATAGGATATGGGTCATATATAGCTTGTATATAGTTTTGCATGGGCCTGTTCTTAATCCTCTTACCAGTGCATGTGTCCTAGCAATGCCTGAATACATAAAGGGAACCTGTCACCTAGTTTATGCCCCCCTTGCCGAGGACAGCACAAGCTAGTGTCAGACCTGCTGTTCCCAGCACTGTTCCCTTATTCCATAAGATGCTGCAGTTTTAGAGCTTTTACCCCTCAAATCTTATTCATGAGCAGGTGTTAGCCCCACCCCCCAAAGGCTAGCCCCGCCCACTGACAGTTATTCACATGTTTCTACAGATTCAAAGTAATAGTTTTATCAGTTGACGTGGGCGGGGCTAGCCTCAGTGGGGGCGGTTTGAAAAAAACTGACTCTTTGAATGACTCTTCTGGCTGGAAACTGCAGATTTTGAGCACTAAATAATTTGAAAACCCAGCATCTTACGATAAGGGGACACGCGCTTGGAAACAGCAGGTCTGACACTGGCTTGTGCTGCCCTCAGCAAGGGGGCATAAACTAGGTGACAGGTTCCCTTTAAAGTATAACTGATGCATGTGTAATCTGTGGGGCCAGCATGATGGACAATGGGCTGCTTATCCAGAATAGTTGCCGCTATACTTGGGGCCCATTCACATTGCCCTATTATGGCTCTGTAGACTGGGCCCTTACTGTCCCTGCAATCTCCATTGCATCTTCATTACATATGTAGTCTCCATCAGAAGTACTGTGCTGGATTAAGGAGGCGCCATAGGGCAGAAGAGGCAGTGCCTATAGATTCAGATGATGAAGCCATAGGGACTCCGCTTCCATACAGGGTCACTATAGGCCCTTTTCACACTAACCTGGAAGAAACATTCCTTTTATCTGTTCTCTACGTCTACCAAAATTATATAAGCATAAAATAGAGCAGAGTTTAAAGTAAGAATGCCTGAAGGATCAAACTACATAAGGTTGGTTAGTTGTCTGCTACCAGGCATGCAATGTTTGCATTTTTAGCGCCAACAAACATATATTTTTTATTCATTGATCAATTTGGGGGATGAAAAGTGGTTTTTGAAGGTGAATAAAGCCCTTAAAGGGGTCATCCAGAAGATTAAAAAAATTTCCCAAAAAAATTATAAAACACTTTTCTGAAAAGTAAAGTATTTCCCCAAACCCCGGGAGGGGGTAACTAGAAAGCAGGGCCCCAAAGCAAAACTTTTGGGTGCCCCCCCCACCCCCCCGACCGGGGCCCTTACCAGGGGCATGCTGTTAGTAATGGGATTTAAAAAAGGGGGAAATACCCCCACCCCTACATTACCTCATACGTACCAAACAAACCAACCCTTACCAAAAAACCATAAATTCCAAAAAAACTTTACATAAGGACTGATTATACCCCCAAAACGACCACAAATTCCACCCATAGTGATGAAAATAACCCCACCTATTACTTTCAGTGCACAAAGACCAATACTGTTGTAATAAAATTATAATAAATAGTACCATTTAAAATGGTAGACCCCGTGTACACAACTCTAACTGTTATTCCACCTACTGTTG
>JAODAL010086892.1:0-10105 GCA_025379985.1 Phyllomedusa bahiana | reverse complement strand
CAATTGTCATGCCACTAGCAGTTTTCCGCTAAGGTTCACATAGTTGTCCATATGTCCTGACAAAGTATTCTTTTCCTAAAATGTATATGCATGGCCACATTGGGTTTGATGTAGCACTGCATAGTATCCTGTCTACAAAACTACAGAATGTTGTAAACTGAAACTTTTTGTTTGTTGAGAGACAAGGTGGCAGATATTAAATATCCAGTTTCTCCACTATTTCCCATCTCATCTTTCCAAATCCATCTTTAAAAATAGCCAAGTAAAGTTTCAAAGGGGTAAAACACAGGTCAGATATAAAAGTGTCTGCATAGTGGCAACAGAGATTTGAGCCAAATACTTGGGTCATTTGAGACTCGCCCTCAACTATGCATCTATCCTCAACATCTATATAACCAGATTACTGTGCTGTAAAATGAATTGGTCCATAGGTGGGGAGGAGGCAAGATTAGTTTTTAGGCGGACAAATGCTTCAAATACAATATATTGCTAGATTTTTGTTTTTTTTTAAACTTACACAATTGTACCGAGAGAAAATCAATAAAAAAGTAAAGTTCTGCTTTCGGTGATAAAACCAAAATTCGAAGAATGTTATTTACAGATTTCTAACTCTACACAAAGTCTTCCAAATGCCTAGTCTCACACATGCAAAATCCCATCTCACACTTGGATGAAAAGTTTTTCTTCTATTTGGGCAGCCAACCGTTAACCCATTTAATACTTAAAAAGGGGGGAAGCATGGCGAGATATTAGCATGTGCTAAACAAAAGTAATATACATAGACTAGAACAGGAAAGGCTTTATTAATTCAGAATCATGAGAGCAGAGGAAAAAATGCAAAATCTTTCTTACTGCGGCCTTCAGGGATGATGAGGCAGCTAAGAGCAACTTAAATCATGTCTTACTATTAAGACGATAATGCTGCCAACAGGGTCACTGTGTTGTTCTGGTATCTGTCACAATGGAAGGTCTAAGTGATTTGGATGCGTCAATGGCAGGATATGGTCTGGATCTGGGAATGAAAAATACTGTCTAAGTTACAGGGGTGAAAAGGTGTTGAGAGGACAGAGAATAGCACATTAGTTTCCTAGTAATGTGGGTCCCCAGCGAGCCACTACTTTATTCCCATCCCTAACCACAAGCAGATGCTTCTTCCCTTACTCAAAACTTGAGATAAACAGCAGTTCGGGAAATGGACAATTTATTTTTTTTAATTCATTTCTTGCAACTGGTTACAAAATACAGGCAGTCCCGGGTTATGAACAGGATAGGTACTGTAGGTTTGTTCTTAAAGGGGTTTTGCCACAATCTAATTTCATACCTTCTGTATCCAGCTCTTGAGCTCTGTGTGCTCATAAGGGGGCATGTGTGATATGTTTGAATTGCATATCGTGTGACCCAGCAGGATGACACCACCATGCCTTTCCTCTCTGTAGTCAAAGAAAGGTCTGTTTATAGAAAACATTGTGAGTAGCTCAGAGGTAAATCTTTTGCCTCCAGGCCCAAGGGTCCTCGGTTCAAATCCCTGCAGAAACCAAACCTGTGGATTTTATTCCTCTTTAGCAATGCACAAACCTGATTGAGATTTATTTTTTTAATTTATTTGCATTGTTTGACTAATTACTAAGGAGTACAGAGGACGGGAGTAGAATGACAGCAATTGCGGTCTGAACACTCAGTAGCTACCTGAGAGGAGAGGTGATATATCATGTGCGACCAGGACTGAGAAGCTCTCAGCCCTGGACATATCCCCTGGAGACGAGCTGTAAACAATGGATCACTAAAGGAGCAGCTAAGACAAAAACGGTGCAGAATTTTTAATAATGATGAATGGTGAAAAGGTTTACTATTTAATTTACAAACTTCCCACATCAATTTTACTTCGTGGCAAAACCCCTTTAAAGGGGTTGTCTCACTACATCGATTCATATTGTCTTAGTTCTGTTTTCTCAGTTTAATTTTTGAATTCAAGGGCTTCTTCTGGCCTGCAGTGACACACAGGACACCAGGTCTGTAGCTATAGCGACCAGCGCTGGCAGCCTATCAGGAGAGATGGAACAGGTCTGTAGCTATAGCGACCTGAGGACACTGCTAATGGACAATTATTGCAATGTAACTTGATCTTTAACATAAAAAGCAATCCTTGTAGTGAGACAACCCCTTTAAGTTGAATGTGTGTGTAAGTTGGAACAGAAACATTTATTAAATTTATCATAACTCCTGAAAAACAAAATGTTTATTTAATACCTCTTTTACATTTATTTTGCAGTCTGTGCCCGTTTAGAAGATTTCACTTCACATTCTGTCTCTGTATGTGCTGCTGTGGAATGCTGGTACTTGTAGTTCCAAAGCTACTTGCTGCTGTGGAACATGGAACTACAAGTGTCAGAATGCCACAGCAGCACATGTTAAACACATGTAATAATCAGCAACCATAAAATAAGTATGTGGGGTGTGGCATGCTAGTGCTTGTGTTCCAAACTAAAATGCCGATGCCACAATGTACAAATTTGCATGGGTGGATAGGGTACAGTACTTTTTTTTATTTAAAGGGGGGCCGGGGAGGTTTGGGGAGAACGCGGGAACCATCAGGCAAGATTAGAGTGGATGAGGGGCGCTACGTCCCAGCCTAAAAACAAGCTCTGTGAAAGGAATGGGGGGGGGGGAGGGGGTTTTAAAAAGAGGCTGGCTCACAGGGGGGCTACAAAAGTTGTGAAGTTCTGATTTTTTTATGGGGCGTGATCATGGTGATTTCAGTTTGTGGAGCCATGCCCCATAAGTTCGTTTGAAAATGGGGGACGTTTAAGTTAAAAACATTTTAATTTTAGGACTGTTGTATATTTAAATGGATGGGCAAAATTTCCCAAAATTCGTTTTTTCCACTTCGAAAAATTTTCTGGCAAAAAAAAACTTCTTTTCCAAAATTACTTCGGGACGATACGTTAAAAAACAGCATTTCGGCTGCACAGAGCCTTCAGGTGCTGTAAAAGTTGGGGCCCCAGTTAAAATATGCAGAGGGGTTTGGGTTTTTGGTCTTCATACAATGTTGTTTTTTTGTATGCACGCACTTGCTGCCGCCGCTTTAGAAAGCTTCACTAAAAAATTCCCGGGCATTTAAAGAGGGAAAACTGACCAAAAAACTAATGGGGAATTTGCCTGAAAGTCATCCCAGCGAAGTGGAAAAAAAACAAGTGAGGGTCAGGGGCAACATTAGGACGAGTGTGGAGGTGGGGGAGGGGCAGCCCAACGGGCCCGCATGAGGTCAGAAGGGTTTTTGGGGCCCCAATGACATTTGGGGTGGCAAAAACGGAAAATAGGCCACGAGTGGCACAATGACACAGTGTGGAGGTCACGGCAGCAGCGCATGAGGTAGGTGTGTGGTCAGGGCATCGCACAGCGCGCTGAGGTCAGACATGGCACAAGGGACACAGTGTGGAGGCACGGCAGAGCCCGCAGCAGCTGGGTAGGCAGGGGCAAATGAATTTGGAGGTGGCAAAACAGTAGTAGGCCACAGAGTGGACAATTACAGGGGAGGGAGGTGACGGCGGCAGCAGATGGGTAGACAGTGGCCAAAAATTCTGGAGGGGGGCAAAAAAAGGGAGTAGGCCACGAGTGGCACAATTCAGAGAGTGGAGGTGACGGCAGGGAGCAACAGAAGAGGTCGGGTGGCACAATGACACAGTGTGGGGTCCGAAGCAGCCCAGCGACCCAATGGGTCAGCGTGGCACAATGACAGAGGTGGGGGGGTGGAAATTCCGTCCTGGAAATGATGGTTGGTGGCAGATGGGAAACTGTCAGCGATGTGTGGAAATCAGGCGGGGGGGGATCGAATAGTGGTAGGGGAGGTAGTTTGAACCCGGATCATTTTCACGTTTGGGTGAGGGTCATGGTGATGTAGTTGACGCCTAAGGTTGGGTGTGGGGAAATCCGGGCCGTCCACCCCCTGATTATTTGCAAAGGTCAGTTTTCCGTTTGTCCATGGGAAAAATGTGGTTTCCTTGGGGGAAAACGTGGCCCCGCCCCCATGCCCCCGCTTGATGCCCATTTCTGGGGGCAGGACGCTTTCCACTGCAAACTCGGCAAGTTGGGCCCACCCCAGTTTGGTGCCCAGTAGCCCGGTCTTCGAACTGGGGGGGGCAGAGTGCTGCCCAAAGTAGGCCACCACTGTTGGTTGGGGGTCTGCTCAGGCCTGTGCTGGCGATGCCCCCCTCTAGGGGGTGAAGGAAGCTGCCTCAGTGACCGATTGGGTTTGTGTGGGGGAGCTGGAAAGCTCCGACCCCCCCCTTCCCCCGGCAGGGGGCGTAGTACGTGGTGTGAAGAACCCCTGGTCAGCCCTGTAGGGAGGGACGTGCCCCCAAATGGGCGGGCCAATGACTGGGGGTTTCCCTATATTTTTTTTGAGTTTGTCTTCCCTTCAATGTGGGAAAAAGGCTCCTTTTGGCCGGTAGCGGGGTCCAATAGGGTGGAGACCCAGGTCACCCCTCTCCCGGAATGCTGACTATTCGGCTGTCTTTTGCCAGGAAAAATTAAGAATGCTGGGGCCATTGCCAAGTAAAATTGGGGCTCCCGCCTCCATTTTCCACTGTATACTGCCGGTGTTTGGGGGCATCTGCTCGTCTTCATTCCATCCCCCTCCTCCAGTGCCCCTGTCCCCCTTTTTTGTCACGGGTAGAAAATCCACCATTTCACCAGACAATGTTTTGCCCAATGCCCTCTCCCCCCCATTTCAGCCCCCAGGGATCTTTGGGGCCCGGGAATTTTTGTCGCACGTCTCCAGCCCCCTCCCCCAGCAGATTTTTCAGTCTGTTCCAGGAATGAAGCAGTGGAATGCGTTATTCATCCGTAGCCCTGGGACTGACAAAAAGTGGCCTCAACAAACGGCAGGTGTCACGCTGAGTGCCACTAGTGAAACAAAGTTAAAAGGGGGAGTACTCTGTCCGTGGATCATCAAAAAATCTTAGGCCTTTCTTGTTCAAAGCGGCCCCAAACTGTGAGGGGGGAATTCAAGGGGGGAAAACATGCATTAAAGGTGTGTTGGGGGGCGTTCTCCCGCTGCAATGGGGGGTGTTCCCGGGCTTTGTAGGAAGGGATAAAGTGCATGCACATTTTCCTGGCCTTTTTCAGAATCTTCTGAAGATGGTGGAGATTGGGAAACCTTTTTAAAACAGTTGAAACGTGGCCTGCAGGGCGCATGGCCCATCCCCCCTGGTGCAGCGCGGGGCACCTGTTCCCCCCATTGTCCGTCACCATGGTTCATTTGCAGTTGGGCGGAGGGAAAACCCCACATCGATTTCTTGCGCATGAGCGGAGCGTTCCCCCTGTGTGACTTCGTTCGCCAGGCAAGCCAGGTGTGAACTGCGTGACCCCGTGTCCCTACCATGTGGTATGAGGGGGGTATTGTGGAGGCTGAGATGGTGGTGGAGGAGGCAGACATGGGCAGGGGGCCGCGTTTGCAAGTGGGGAGAAAGCGGCGTCCCTGTCCGTTGTTGGTGTGCGGGCCCGGGGCAATTCACCCAGTGGGGCCGTTAAAAGGGCTGTAATGGCCCCGACCTGTTCAGCTCCCGACGTCCGCGCTGCCGTGCACCTTGGAACAAAAAGTTAAGCTCAAGGACTGGCCCCCTTTGTTTACATTTTTGAAGTGTGGTACTGCCCTTTTTTGGAAAAAAAATTACGGCTTGGAATCTCCATTTTTGGTCGGCAAAGCCATTAGTTCTTGAACGGTGCAGAGTACAATTTGGAAGGGAGGGATGCAGTACCAACAAATTGGACGGAGCACGGTAGTGCTGACCCTTTGGTGGTTGGAGCTCTGTTTTCTCTTTGCAATCGCCTTGCTGAACGATGTGGCGCCATGAGTACGAAAGGGCGGAGCATTGGACCGGGGACATGTAAAAAAAGAAAAAGCTCCCTTCTGCGGGTGGTGGGCCTTGACTGGCTGCAATGGATGCAGCCACTGGGCGTGCTGCTGTTGCTGCGGCGGCAGGTGGACCACCTCTGAGACGTTTCCCCAGGCCACCGGTGGGGAGCTGCATGTGTTGAGCAGGGCCGTGGGTGCCAAGTTTGCTCCCTGGCCACGCTTAATTTTGCTTACAGTTCACATATACCCATATGCGGCTCCTCCCGGTGTTCGCAAAGAAGCCCCCCGCGAGTATCGGATTTTACCGCCAAGCTCCGCATGAGTGATACTTTCCGCCCCTGCCCGCTGGCCCCCGTCCGTACTTTCTTGGACCCGCGAAGGGGTTTTTTACCCCGTGGCCCCTTGGCTCCCACCTCACATGCTGTATCCTGTGACTCACAGCCCCACGACACACTTGTGGCTGCGGCTGCCTGCGGCAGCTGACGCCCCTTCTCCTGACGTGTGAAGCCCCTTTCCCCACCCCCGGTCCCAAATGCGGTCGGTTATCATATTATTTGTGTTTCATCTTTACTGCTGTCCTCTTCACCGGTCTTTGGGAGCAGAGGCTGACCCTAAACATGACCCTCCCCTGCCCCTCTCAAATCTATACTTTGCCCCCCTACTGCAAGAAGAGGGGATTGGCCCCATTTCTTTTTCTGCCAAGTAGTTGCTGCCCTCCTCAAATTGTTGTTCCGCTTTTTGTGGCGCTGAGCCCAGCCACATAGTAGATCTCTGTGAGGGAACGGAGGGGAAAAGGGGGGTTAGGAAGGGAGGGCGTGACCCCCTCCGGGCCATGCCCAATAAGGGTTTTGTCTGACTTTCCACCCACTTTGGCTGGGGTTGTCAGAGTCTTCTGGGAGGAGTGGATGACCAGTAACCCCAACAAAAACCCCTTTGGGTTGCTAGTCAGCCCCGGGCTGTGCAGCGGCGTTGTGGCCTCACCCAAGGGCCCCCGCTGGACTCCCTTGCTGTGCTGCAACCTGGGCCTGCCCAGGATATTTGTGCCTCGCCCTTGCAGGCGAAGGCCTGCCCCCTCTTTGTCGCTATGTTTGTTTTAAAAATTACAGAATGTTTGATGAAGATATTGTATTGATAAATAAACCCCGTATTGGGTCCAAATGAACCCCTAAGAAGTTGGGTAACCCTTGGGTATAAAATTTCGCTCCAAAAATGGGCAGGAAAAAATTTACTTGTATGTGCCGTTTAAAAACTTGTGTTTTTTACTGTGTAAAGGTTAATTAACCTTCGGATATGAATTTGTACGAATTTCTTCTGTGGCGGTGAAAAAGAAATTTCTTTTTCTGAGTGCAAATGAGAAAAAATTTGTTAACCCCTTTGGGTTTAAATTGCGCCAAAGAAATTTAGCCACCCCCAAACTATAGCTTTGTAGCGTGTTACATTTCGGTGTTTTTACGCACACAACAAGAGTAAAATTGTAATTAACCTTTGTTTTGAATTGGCTACAGGAAAAATGTATATTTTTTGGCGGTGAAAATGGCGGTTTCTTGGAGTTTCACAGCTGAATAACAACGCTTAAAAACCTGGAGTAAATTGCGCCAAAGAATTGAGGGAGCCAAAAATTTAATGGTATTTGTATCATAAAAAAAGCTGTTTTTTTATTTAAAACAAAAGGAATGGCTTGTTCCCCCCTTGGATTTCAATGCGCTGTGAGCAGAAAGGTTTAAAAAATATATGCGTGAGTGGACGCACACGGATTTTGATCCCTTTCCAATAAATTAGAAAAAAGAACGTTAAGAGAGCAGTCTTGAGACAAGCTGAGAACCCCCCAAAAAATTTGTGTTAAAAATTTTAGTTTTCAGTAAAAATCAGCCGCGGCAGCACCTTCCCTACCGTCAGTGAAAAGGGGTGGAGCTCCCAGTGTGGGGCCCGGAATATAAGTTTGGGGACGTCCAGATCCCCGGTCTCTGATTGGGGTTCTCTTGCACATGTTGAGGCTTGCCCTTCTTCCCCCCCGAGTTCTTTCCCCAATGTAAGCCATGTGTCGCAGCCATTTTTATCAATCAAAAGCCACTTCTTTCACCGAAGCCCGCCCAAAAATTCGCTTCGGTCGAACTGAAGTTTTCCTGAATTCAAAACAAATTTCCCACTTTTAAAATCAATTCGCCATCTCAAATTGAATATTTTTATCAGTTGTTCCTTAAATTGGTAAAGTTATCCCCACCTTTTTTCCCATCAATGGTTTTATTCCGGACCAGAATGAAAAAAATTCAAGCCTCTACCCTGTGTGTGTCCTTTGTCCCGCATGTTTTTCCTTTTGTTTTTTTAAAGGGGTTTTCCACTAAAAAGTTAGCTTTCAACGGGTGGTCTACGGGGATCCATTGTTTATTATCCCATGTCGCCCCAAAAATCCCTCTGCTGCTTCAGCAAAAAGGGGGTTTTGGGCCAAGAGCAGTAGTCAGAAGAAAAAAAAATTAAAAAAAAAAGGGGGGGGGAAAAAAGGGGCCTTGAAGTTCTGAGAATAAACGCCTGGGGACAATGAATGAAAAATTAAAAAAAAAGTGGGGCAATTTGCTAGCACTTTTGGGGTAGGGAAATTTACAGCCCGAACCCTTAACGGCTGGGCTATGTGGCCTTATTTTTTGGGGGGTGCCTTTTGAGATTTGCTAGGGATATTTTTTATTAGGTCCCCGATCTTCAGCTTTTCTTCTTCTAAAAATGAAAAGGGCATAAAATTGGATTTGGCTCCTTTTAAATGCTTTACTTTGCAGGAAAGGAGTTGCAGTTGCATTTTTCTTCTCTTCTTTTGAAGTCTTTTTTTTTTTTGCAAACAATTGGGCACTTTATCAAAGGTACAATTTTCACCAAAATAATGGCGTACATGTTTTTTCACCCATTATTTGTGTCTTAGATGGTTTAGAATTTCTGCGCTCTGCCCAAACGGGTTTTGATCTTGTTAAAAAAAGGGGGTGGCTTTAAGAAATGGTGTGTGGCTTACTTTAGCCGCTGCACAAACTCGCCCGTTAGTGGCATAAAGTGAACCAATTTTAAAAAATTTAAAAAGTTAGATGACAGTTCAAACCCTTTGCCAGATTTTAACACTAAGAAAAATGTGGTGCATGGTACGATGTCGGGTTAAAGTTTACCTGTCAAAGGGTTAGGCTATGTTTTCACGCACGGGTTTTTTAAAGGGAACTGCGAATTTTTTTTTTATTTATTAAAAAAGCCCCCTGATCCATTTTCTTTCTTCGCCGTTTTTTTTTCCTGATTGTAGATTTTCAATTCAGTTCTATATTGTTTGTGGGGAAGACATTTTGCTTGAAAGTTTAAATGGCCACAGTGAAACTGCAGGACTTAAGGGGTTTTCCCACAAAGTAAATTTACGTGGGAAATTTTAAAAAATTAAAAACAAACTTTTCCCTTCATCTTTATTAAAAATTCTGGACCTTTTTTGTTTTAGCTGCCCCTTTAGTGATCCTTTGTTTCAGCTCATCTCCAGGGGATACGACCAGGGTGAAAACTCCTCATCCTGGTCGCACATGCTCAGCTACCTCTCTTTCAGGAAACTCGGGGGTTTCAAACCCTGGGTGCTGTCTTTTTACTTTGTCCTTTTGGGCTCCCTAGTTTTAAATCAAACGGCAAAAAAAAAAAAAAATAAAAAACCTCAAAGAGGTCGTGCATTGATAAAAAGGGAAAAAAAATCCCCAGGTTTTTTCCCTTTAAGGTTTTGAACCCTTGAACCCTTTTGGGTGTGAAGCAAAATTGTTACTTGAGCTACTCACCTTCTTAATAAACAGATCTTTCTTTGACTAGAGGAGGAAAGGCCCGGTGATGTATCCTGCGGGTCAATGATATGAATTAAACAAATCACAAACGCCCCCTTCTAAGACACGAGCTGAAGAGTGGAGCGGAGGGATGAAATGAGTCGTGGCAAAACCCTTTTAAAAATCAAACAAAAATACTGAAAGTAATAAAGGAAAAAAAAAAAAAACAACCCAAAAAATTCCCAAAAAAAGTGTTTAAATAAAATTAGGGGTTTAAAAAAAAGTAATTTTTTTTAGACACATTCCCCTTTTAAAGTGTTTTTTTTTTAAATATTTTTATTTTTTTTTTATTAACAGAAGCCAGATTGCAAAAATTAAAGATGGCACCCATATCTTGAAACAGTCTCATTGGTTCGTTTTTCCCAAGTAAAGAATTAAATGTCTGTATCCAAAATGTATGAAGACAATAAAGAAAAAAAATTTTAAAAAC
>JAODAL010086891.1:0-10105 GCA_025379985.1 Phyllomedusa bahiana | reverse complement strand
GAAAACCCCAAAAGGGCCCAAATTTTCAGGGACAGAGCAAACCAGATCCTCACTGATGCCTTTTTTTCGATTTTTCCTCCCCCCAAACCTAAGAAGGGGAATTTTTAAAAAAGGGGTAATAAAAAATTTTCCAAAAAATTTTTTAAAATAGAATAGACAAAACAACACAAGGGAGAACCCGGGGAGAGCAAAAGCAAAGACCCTCATTGGGGGGTTTTTTCTTTTCCCCTGTAAAAAGCTCCTCCTCCTCATGTTTTGGGCACTAAAGAAATAGCCCATTGGTGTTTTTTTCTTTTTCTAACTATGGGAAAAGAAAGATACAAAATAAGTAAAGATAAAACTGGGATATTGATAAATAATAAAAAATAAGAAAGCAATCAATCTATCTATCTATCGCCCAGGGACCAGCCCGGGGACACACACACAACAATGGGCCCTGACTCTGACCCAGCCCCTGCCCTGCCTTTTGGGGGAAAACCCGACTCCTTAACGGGCCCGGGCCCCAACCAAAAGACTGATAACGCACTGTTAAAAATTGACCACAGCCCGGACAAACAGACACCAAACAAGAAGTAGCCCACGGTTCCAAAAGGGTCCCAACCTTTCCCGGAGAAACCCGAGGTAAAAAAGGCGTAAACAAGAGGGTAACCGGGGGAAAAGTCCAAAGTGGGCAACAGCCCGGGCAACTTTGGAAAACAAGTTTTTAAAGAAAAGGGGGGAAAACCCGGGGGCCCAAAAGGCCAAAAGGGGTTCGGGGAAAAGGAAATTTCCAGAACAAAGAAGCAAATGGGCCCGAACACAGGGAAAAAAACCTATACGGGGCAAAGATAGAAGAAGTGGGGCTAAAAAAAGGGGAAGGGGGAAAGGAAAGAGAGCAGGGGTGAAAAGGAAGCAGGATCGTCAATCACTGAGAGTAAATTTTAAACCCCCAAAAAGTGCTGGAAAGAACCCTGGCCACTGCTTTTGGCCAAAATTCCCAATTAGAGCCCCAAAGGGAAGACAGAGGTTCACACAAAAAAAAAGTAAGGCAATTTAGGGTTTCGCAGGGGTTTCGCCGACGCCCAGGCCAAAGATGACAAAAACGTGACAGACCCCCCCTTTCCTTTTAGGGGCCACCGGACCCCCTTAGGTTCCCCCTTTTTGGAGGGGTTAGCTTGGGGGAACTTTTCCCCACAATCTGGGGGCGTGAAAGTCCCTAGCTGTCCCCCACACCCGCCCTCGGGACCATCCCCCTTTTTCCAGTAAAACTAGGTTTTGGGAGAGCTTTCTGGACCTGCGGGAGTCAATTAAGGGCCTAAAATTTTCGAATTCAAAAACCCCCTTTTATAACCACAGGGGAGGAGGGGTGACGACCAAAATTCACACCCAGGAATTTTCCCTTTTAAATAGGACTTGTGAAACACAGGATGAAGCGGAGGGAATTTCGGGAAGGCGAAAACAAAAAAAATCCCGGGGGGGTTTTTTTAAACCCAATTTCAGAGATAAAAAAAGGCCCAATAAACCGAGGCCAAAATTTTAGTAGAGGGGAACCCAAAGGGCGGAAAATTTTTTGTCAGAGCCACAACCTTGTACCGACAGCAAAACCCAGGTCCGGCCCAACTTTTTCTATTAGAAATTTTTAATTTTTTGGGTTTTTTGGGTTTTTTTCTAGATCCGCGACTCCTTAGCCCAGACTTGCAAAGTCGCTTATGGCTTTTTTTATGGAAGAGAACTTAGATTCGAAACCTGTTGCGGCGGAGTATCGGGGTGAAAGCCGTAATTACAGAAAACCCAAAAAAATGGGGTTTGGGGAAATTCTCGTGATTTTTTAAAGGGACAAACTGGGCCCCAAAGGAAAAAACCCCCTCACTCCCCCCCTCTCCTAAACACTCCCGAAACAAAAACCATCAAGTTTATTTTTCCCAAGTACGGATTAAGTCTTTCAGTCCTCCCATTATCTCGGGGGGAAGGCAAGGAGAAGGAAAAAGAAAATCCCTAATTTCCCACAAAACACCCCAGAACCTTGACACAAACTGCCCCCCCTCTATCAAACACAAACGGAAAAGGAATACCATGAAGTCTAAAAAAATATGACAAAAAAATAAATGGGCCCGGGGGTTTTTGGGCTATGGTAATTTTTTAGAGCAATAAAATAAACAAAAATTTTAGAAAACCGGCCCCACCCCCCACCCAAATTACCCGGATTTAACCCTTAAAAGGGGAAGGCGGTAATAAAATCCATAAAATGTGGGCCCAGGGCCTTTTGGGGAAAACCCCCGGGGGGGTGCAAAACCCCTTCGGGGAATTTTCCGGGGTACCTTACCCCCTGGCACAATTCCACAAAGCAGTAACAAATTCCCTGAAAAACCCACGCGCCACAAAAAAGGCCCCAATAGGAAACAAGAAAAGGGTAACCGGGCCGGGGGATGCCAGGTTTTTCCCAGACAGGGGTTTGAGGAGTGGACCTCCTCCAAGATTTTCAACGGAGATGACATGGAACAAAGATTTTTCCCCGGGGGGGATATTTGGGGGGGGGCCAACCCTTGGGAGAGTTCGAAATCGTGGAGATTTAAGTCAGGGGGTAAGGGAAGCGAAAACCCACCCCCGGAGCGAGGAAAATTTGGGGTTCCCCTCCCAGATGCCTTTTAACCCAAAACCCTTCGGGAAAATTTCCTTACCTTTAAACTTTTTTTTGCCCCGGGGACGATGGGTCACTAAAAAAAATTAACCTATTAAAAAACAGACCCCAAATCTTTGCTTGGCGGGGGGTTAAACCCTTTTTAGCATTTTCAAATACAACAGTTTTTAAAAAGGTCTGTAAGAACAGTCACCCATGCCCTTGCCCCCCCAGAAGGTGCCTCCACTCTTCAAAAGCCCTTTTTTATGGCTACATTTCCCCGGGTTTAAACCAAAAACTTTATTTTGACCCCCGGGTGGGAAAGAATTTTTCTGGAGAAGTGCAAGGGGCCCCAAAAGATTTTTAAAAGGTTTCAATTCCCTGGGACGGAACGGCACCCACCCCTGTTTCAAATGCTCCACCTCTACGAAAAAAGGGTTTGTTCGGGAAATCTGGGGGGACCAAGACAGGGAAAGGGGTGAAACATATTTCCCAAGGTAGAGAACCCCTGTTCGGCCACAGGTGTCCAGGAGGTGGGGTCCGCCCCTTTTTTAAGTAAGGTCAGTGGGGGGTTTAAAAAAAAAGGGAAAAAATTTTTTGATAAATTTGCAAATAGAAATTTTATCAAAACCAAAAAAACGTTGGCCCCCTTTTTCAAAGGTAGTAGGGTCCCCACCCACTGTGTGATCCGAAACCTTTTGGGGGGTCCATACTTATAGCACCTAGGAAATAAGTATGTACCCCCAAGAACCCAAAACACCTTTGGGCTCCCCCAACAACATTTTGACAGTTTGGCGCATAATTGATTCTGAAAATAAACCCGGGGGGACCTCCCTTACATATTTTAGGGATTTTCAAAATCCGGGAAAAGAAGAGGGTTGGGCATCTAAAAAACACAAAAACAAAAAAAACCCAAAGGTCTCTAAAAAATCGTTAAAAAAAAACGTTGGGAAAACCGGGTGGGATTACAAAGAACCCAAAAGGCAAAGACCAGGTATTCGAAGGCCCCTCAGGAGAAATTTAAAAGGGCCCTCTTTCCCTTCGTCCCCCTTCCCTGATCCCCGGGTTAAAGGGTTTTTATCCCCACGGAATCAATTTTGGAAAACCATCGGGCCCGACCACCTGGCAAAAAAATTTCCGGGGTCAAAGGGGGCTTTTTTTCTTGGGCTTTTTAGGATCTTATTGAGCCCCCCTGTAGCAAAACAGGGATGAGGCCCCCCATCTTTCTTCCCCGACAAAGAAAAAAAAACCCGCACCCACCGGCGAGGGGGATGGTCGTATGTGACCTTTTTTCCCGGGTTTTTTTTGAAATATTGACCCCTGCAAGGGCGCCGTTTCCGGGGGAGATAAGTTTTAAAAACACCCTTAGGGCAGTTTTGGCCCCCCGGGAAACCCGGGCTATGGGGCAATCAAATGGCCGTGCGGCGGGAAGGGGTCCGCAACGGACTCATCAAAGACATCTTCAAAAACAGAACGAAATCGGGGAAGTTTTAAAAACTTCCCTTTTTAGAAAAACCAAGGAAAAGTACAGTCTTCAAATAGGACCACATATCCCCCCCCTTTAACCCCAAATCAGCAGTCCTCCAGTCAAGCACCAAAGGTTATGAAGGCGTAACCCTGGTTTAAACCCAAAAAATATCAGTAGTAAAATCCCCTTTTTTTACAAAAAAAAACAATTGTTTTGGAATGCAGGGACCCAAAATTCAACGAAATTTTCAGTGGTGCCCAAAATTTTTATTCTTCCATCCCTAAGGGGGGAAAAGTCAGCACCGAAACCGAAAAAAGGGGGAACATAACGGGGAATTTTCTACCCCTAAGGGTTGGGCCACAGACATGCTAATGAAAAACCCCGCTTTTCCCCGAATTTGATCAAAAATTAGACACACCCAAAATCTTTGGCCCCCCAAAATTTAAATTTACCGGGGAAAGAAATCTTGTTAAACCCAATTAAGGGGAAACCCGTTTCGCCAAGTTTTTTCCAAACTTGCTGCCTTTTAGGGCGTTTGCCGACTCCCACGGTTTAAAATTTTGGGCCGGGTTTGGGGAGCCCCCCCTCAGGAAAAAGGCCGGACCCCCCCATTTGAAACACAAAGGGATTGTCCGCTCGATGTTTCCCCCCCTGATAGCCGCTGACCGGACCCAACACCATGGGTTTTCCCCCCCGAAACCCGCAGCAGGGGAAAGGGAAAAGAGTGGGAAAAGGGGTTTTAAAAGACATAGTGGGGGAAAGAAAATTTAAAAGGGGGCTTCGATCTAAACTTTCCCCGAAAAAACCCCCCCTCTTTTCCCCAGCGTCTTTCTCCTTTAACCTTCTGTCGAAAAATACAGCAAAGGGTTTATAAAAACCCCCCAAAGGGCTCTGGATAAAGGATAAATGACCATCCCATCCTTCACACTTCAACAGCCCCGTCTGAAGAGGGACCCTTTAAAAGGTGGGTAGGCCACCCAATTGCCGAGCTCCATTGGGGAATTCAGAGCAGTACCCCCTCACAGTGCGATGAAAACCCCGCTGGTTTGGGTAAGAGATGAGATTTCGCCAAGCGCCCGGTTAAGGGGCATCATAAAATAGGCCCAATGTAAGAAAAAAAATTGTCCACCGATCTCCACTCGGGGGCCCCAGGGGGCATGCTCAATGCCCCAAACCTGAGGTGGGCCCTGGAAGGGGGGGAAAACCGCCAAGGCAACTTTCCCCAGCCTCTGAGGAAAAATGGTTTGGGAAACCCAAAAAAAATAGGGGGACAGGGGTTTCCCGAAGGGCCGAAAAATTATCAGGGTTTCCCTCGAAAACAGTCAGGGGAATCGCAAGTTTTTGGGTTTTTGCCAAATACACTTGACCCACAAACCCCGGGGGGCAAAAGGAAACAACGGGGGCGACTGGATCAGGAAAGGGGAGTAGACAGGCATCCAGTCGAAGGAGATCTGGGACCAAAAGGGCCCCCCAAGCCCGGAATTGCCCTGGTTTTAACCACGTCCAAACGGCCCCAGACCCACAGATTTGGACTCTACCGAAAACCCCAAAGGGGAGAAGGTTTTTTAAATATGGGGGCCCGCTATAAAGTCCCCGGGGCCAGTCCGGGGCACACACACGACAATGGGGCCCGACTCTTGATCCCCCCCCCTGTCCCCCCTTTTGGGGAAAACCCCACTCCCTTTAAAAGGCCGGGGCCCCCAAACCCGAAGAAATTTAAAAGCTGCAAATTTAAAAATGTGTGGGCACAGACAAGGGCAAACAGACCCAAAACCCAAAAGTATCATTTTCCCAAAGCAGCAACCGTTTTGGGCAACGGGGGTACAAGGCGTAAGACAAGAGGGAACCGTGGGGCAAATCCAAAGTGGGAACACACGGGGAAACGTGGGACAGAGACGTGAGGAAAAAGAAGGGGGGAAAACCGGGGGCCAAAACCAAAAGGGCAGGGGGGAGCACAGAACAAAAAAAAAAAAGCAAATAGGGGGAACTACAGGGGAAAAAAACCCATAGCAGGGAAAGATAGAAGGGAAATGGTGGCTTTTAAAAAGGGGAAAGGGAGGAAAGAGAGGAAAAAGGGTTTAAAAGGAAAACGATTTTGCAATCACCGAGATTTAGAAAAACCCAGAGAGTGCTTTAAAGACCTGGCCACGGGCTTTTTGGGCCCAAAATTTAATTAGAGTCCCGAAGGAAGAAAGTGTTCCACAAGAAAAAGTAAGGCCCCAGTTATGGGCCAGCGGCCTTCGCCGACACCAAGCCAAATTAAAACGAACTGACACTATCTATCTAACCCATCCCATATTTTATCTATCAAACTCAAACTACTATCTCATAACTATCTATCTAACTATCAAACTATCCCAACTATCTAAACTACTATCTCCCTATCTTTTCTAACTCATATCTAACTTTTCTATCTATTTTAACTAAACTATCTATTTATCTATCTAACTATCCCATCTATCTATCTATCCCATATCTTTTCTATCTCATATCTATCTATCTACTATCTCATTCCCAACTATCTATCATCAAACTACTATCTATCTATCTATGTGCTATGTTTTTCACAAAATGATCCTTGAAGCGGCAAAGGGTTATTTGTTTTATCTTTTCTAGGAAATTTGGTTTTAGGGTGAGGGTAGCAGGGGTTAAAATTTGTTAGCCCTTGATGCCTCTTTCCCTTTTCCTTTCACTGGCGGGCTATTCTGGGGGTCTTGAGTTCTTGGTTATCCTTAATGCATCAATTTAAATTCCCGGGGAAAAACCTTTAAAAAGGTTGTGAGATTTCCGGGCGCATCATTCGGGGACTTTTCTGGGGCGTTGTTCGGGGGTGTGGCCGGCAGGGCCCAATAAAGAGGGGGAGCAGCGGGCTGGGAGAGGTGTAATATGTTTTTTTTACATGGGTTTCACGTTTGGACCCTTTAACGGCCGCCCGTTCCCTTTGATACCGGGGAGTCCATTGTGAAAATCGGGCCCCTGCCCCCTTTGCCCCCTTTTTTCCCCAATGGTTCATAAGGGGAGAGAAAATTGGCAATGACTTTTGACAAAAATTTTAAAATTTTATTTTAAAAAAACCGCCCCCGCACACATAAAAATTCCCCCAAAAAAAATATTTTCATTTTTCTATTTAGATCAAATCTCCCTCAAAAAAATGTTTAAAAGGAGGTGGAATGCTAAAAATAAAAAGGGTTTAGGGAAAACGTGGGTGAAAAAAGGAAAGGATAGAAAGGAAAAAAAGGGGAAAACACTATTTTTCCTCTGTTTTAACCTTTGCTATCAATATACCTATCTGGGGATCTATCTATTTTTCCTTCATTTGTCATTTTTTAATTTATCTTTTTACCCAAAAATTTTCCTCCCATTTCATATTTTCACCCTGTTCTATTTATCCATCTTTTCAGATTTTTGTCAATGAATGTATGTATGATATACCCCCAAAATTATCTATCTATCAAATCTATTATCTACCCTATCTATTATTTTCCATTTTCTATCAAATCTATCTTTTCTATTATCTATTATCTATCTCATATCTATTTATCTATCTATCTATCTATCAAATCTATCTATCTATCTTCTATCGTTTAATATTATTATTTTCCCTGTTTTATTTTCATATATTTTCTTTGGGCTATCTATCTATCAAATCTATAATTTTTCCTATCTATCATCTATCTTATTCATATTTATCAATCTCATATCTATGCATCCTTTTCTGTCATCTCTTATCTATCTATCTATCTATTATTTTTCTATTTTTTATTTTATCTATCTTTTCTATTTTTCCTTTATCTATTATCTATCTATGTATCTATTTTCTATAACTACTATCTATCTATTATCTATCTATATATTATCTTTTTATCTTTCTTTTACCCTAGCTTTTCCCCAAAATTTAAATTTTTAAATTATTACCCTATTTTTATTCTATCTATTTCTATTGTCGGGTCGGGCTGTCTGTCGTTGTTTTGTCTGTCTGTCTGTTGTCTGTATATTGTTGTCCACTCCCCTATATATTTTCATATTTTACGGGTACTCAAAAAAAGTGGAAACCCTCTTATTATTTTTATAAATATTGTATTCTATTTTTTGGGAAAAAATGAGGTTTGGGAAATTTGATAAAATTTGTAAATTTAGTCAGTGCATGGCTTGTACACAGGGGTTTGGGGGTCCCCTCAAAAAAAACTCAACACAGACATCAATGTTAAACCACTGGCAAAAAAAATTGAGGAAAACCCAAAGGAAAACCCAAAAAGTGAGTCCCCCCCCTAACGAAAAAAAAGTGAGTAAAACCCCTAACTGACAAAAAAAGTGAGTAAATCCCTAAGTGGCAACAAAAGTGGGGACACCCCTTAAGTGACAAAAAAATCGGGACCCCACAAGGGGAAAACGAAAGTGGGGCCCCCACCCCAAAAGTAACAACGAAAGTGGGAAAACCCCTAAGTAAAAAAATGGACAAATTGTGCCCAAAGTGTTGATTTTTTGTTTTGGTCCGCCATTATTTTAAAGCACTCCCTTTAAATTCTCTTGCGGGTTTTGGATAACGCACCTTAGGTGGTGGAATGCTCAGTGGTGGGTCAAATGGTGCCCCCAAAAGTGACGCAAACCTGAGGCCCAACCCACTAAGAAAAAAAAATTTGCCAAAATTGTGCCCGGAGTGTCAATATTTTTGTTGGTTTTCCAAATTTTTTTCCCAGCGTTTTGCCTTATCTCTCTTGGGCACGGGGGGTTTCACTGGAGGTCAAGGTTGCACCCCTTGGAACCCTTTTCCCTTTCTTCCAAGTTAAATTTCACAGAGCTGCTGGTGTTAGGGGCCCTTGTGCTCCTCAACTTCCGTTTTGGGAGGCCCCACGTGTCCATAGGGTTTAGGTCTGGAGAGTTTGGGCCCGCCCAGCCCTTTCCCCCTTATTTTTTTTAGAAAGGCAGGGGGGTCTTGGAGGTGTTTGAGGTCGTTATCATGTTGGATATCCCCTGCAGCCCAGAAGGGAGGGTCGTGCTTGCTTTTAGGATGTCACAGACATTTGGAAACTATGGTTTCCCCCAAAAAAACGTAAGCTCCCCACAGCTGGGAGAAAAACATGCGCCCCAAAAAACCCCCTTTAAATCCCCCCCCATGCCTGCTGTTGGAGACACACTTGTTCCCTTTTTTACTCCCGGGCACACACGCCGACGCCATCTGAACCAAATAGTTTATTTGGTTCATAGGGCACATAAAAGTTTGGGTTTCCCGTAATCCATGTCCTTAATCTGATTTTTTCAGCGAAAATGTTTGGGAAGTTTCTCTTGCTTACTTTAAAAAGGGGATTCCCCCCCGGACGACAGCCCTGCAGACCGTTGCAGTGTGTGTTTCATTGGGGCTGAGCCCTGATAGGCAGGAAAAACCCCCCCCCGGGAAACCCTTGCGCAAAGTGGCAGCACTCATCTCTGGTTTTGAAGTGAGCACCTGCCCCTCAGCTTTTTTTGGTCGACTTTTGGGGGAGGTTTCCCGTTTTGAGGGGTTTCAAAACAAAAGAAGAGAAAAAAAAAAAAAAAAATGTTTGGGTTTTAAATTATATACAGTCAGAGCCTTCCTTGTGGACCTGGGTAGTAAACCCTTTTAAAGCATGGAACACTGTCCCCTAAAGGCCTCAGACTTGCTTTTTTAAATATAAGCTTGATTTCCAGCATGGAATAAAAAACCCGGTAATTTATGGAAAAAAATTTATGAAAAAAAAAGGAAAAAGCGCCAATGTTGTGGGTAATGTTTCAGTTTTCTGTTTGGGTCCGTGTTTCCTCTGTATTCCGGGGTTTTTTGCCCAATTAAAATTCCCGAGTTTTTCCATGTGGGTATCGAGGTTTTGTTTTTGAGTGGAAACCTTTTTTGTTAAACCGTGTATGGTCTTGGGCCCCCCACGGGTGCTGCTTCCCGGTCGGATTTTGGCCCTTTTTTTTTTTATAGCCTGGCCTCTTTTTGTAAAGGGAAACTAGTCTTCTTTTTTTAAGGGTTTCCCCAGACAGGTCTTTGCCATGAGTGCAATGGGTTTTTTGAACTTCAGTGGGCC
>JAODAL010086890.1:0-10105 GCA_025379985.1 Phyllomedusa bahiana | reverse complement strand
CCCCGAATCAGGGCAGCTCCATTTTCCCCCTGATTGCTGCTTGTTAACAGAGCCTGGGGCCACTTAGGTCCAGGGCTGCTGTGCGCTTTTCCCCGGGTTCTGTGGGTCAGCGATCACCCCGACGGAGAGGGGAAAGCCCTTTTTTTACATGCGGTCCAAACCATGGAAATTCAAGGGTTTAAAGGTCAGGGAGGGGGGAAAACCCTCCCTGGGCTTGGGGGCCCGCGTGGGAACGGGCGGGAAAGTCAGCCTTGTTTGTGCTGCTGTGGTCCCTGGGCCGAAAAACCCAGTTTTCTCAGAAATGTCAAAAAGAGTCGCTGCAGATGAACGACCTGAAATCCCAACCCAAAGAAGTGGGCGGTTGTTAAGGGGTTAATGACAGTTTTTCCCTTTTATGTTTTATGAAGCATGGACTGATGAAGCACAAAACTGTTGGGCTTTTATAAAAACGGGTTAGGGTAAGATTTCTTTGTTGCCCATAGCAACCAATCAGAAGTCCCTTTCATTTTTTCGAGCCCTATTGAAATAAAATTTTGGTTGCTATGGGCAACAAAGAGTCTTACCCTAGACGTTTTATATATAGGCCTTGTCCCATTTTCGTTTTAAATTCAGTTAATTAATTTTAAAAAGTTTACTTGTAGCTTCATTGATGTTTTCTTTCACTTTAAAACCTGAAGGGAAGGCTTGAACCTTTTTAACTCGCTTCCAGCCAACTGATCGTGTTAATGCTACATCTTTTAAAGGGGGTGTTAATAAACGATTCATTTTCTCAGTCCGTTTTCTCGTTTATTTTTTTTTGGGGCGGGTTTATGACTTATGGTTCACTGGCCGTAGTGATGACTTCTGGGGGGACACCAGGTCTGTGTATAGTGACCGGTGGCAGTTCAGGAGAGATGAACAGGTCTGTAGCTGTAGCGACCTGAGGGGTTGATGCAAGCCTACAGGGGGATATCTGGAATGGTAGGACATGTTAAGGAAATTTTTGCAAAGTGATTTGTTTTTACAAGATCTTTAACTTAAAAAGCCCCCTTTGTAGTGAACAAACCCTTTAAATGTTAGTTAGTATTAGGTTGTTAACTGTATTTGGGGCCCGACTTGGATAATTGCATAAAAAACCCCCCGAAGTCACCCGAAAATACAGTAAACCCTAATTTTCATTGAGTGCTATCATTCCTGCTGTTTTCCCCTGGCGCGGCGAAAGAAGTGCATGCAAAAGTGGATGGAGGCTGGCCAGAGGCTTTAAAATTTCGTTGGCCCTTTTATTTAAAAGAGGCATATGGGGCAGCCCATAGCCCGCTATACCCTACAATAAATTAATCAACCCAAAACGGAGAAGTGCAAATGGGGGTTTTTATGGGTGCACTTGCTACTAGCGAAGGGGAAAATCCCCAGAGCCCAGACAAATTCCCCCAAGTGGGCCCGCATTATTTTGTAAGTTTCCTGGGTTGGGTTTTGGTAATTTTTATTTGTTTAATTGAAATTTTTAAATGAAAGTGGGGTACCCCAGGGCAGTTTTTCCCTCTCTATGATAGGCCCTTTATAAATATGCAAATGTTGCCGAAGTTATGCTGGATCATTTTTTATAAATTTAAAGAAAATTGCTTTGCTGTTGTAAAATATGGTTTAATTGTATGTTAATTAGGTAATATTGGGGTTTTGGTTTTTGGTAATTTTCATGTTTCTGGGTTTTTTTTTAGTGTACTAATTTTTTTTTACTGTTCCCTTAAAACAGTAAAACTAAAATTTTGCAAAAGACAAAAGTAAAATGGCTGAAATTTGTCATTTAGTACGTACACCCAAAATATACTTTCTTGCTGTCTTCAGGGGGATACAATTTAGTTTTTGGTGTGGGCGGAAGACTATTGCAGAAACTTTACAAAGGAGCACCCGCTTATTGATGTTGGGTTAAATAGAGTTTACTATAAACTTGTAAAATATTCATATTTGGGAAAAAAAATGTTTTTGAAAAATATTTGTTGCCTTTTACATTTTTAGTTTTTATTTTTTTACAACATATTTGAAATTTTACAAATTTGCAGGTTTCATTGCGTGTGGCAATGTGAATGAATTTTTAAGAAATCATCTCCACTTGTAAAAGAATTTGGCATGGAACTGCTAAAATTTTTCATTTTGGGTTGATTTTAAAGAGAACCTGTCATGGTAAATTGGGTTGGGGACGCAAGATTAGAGAGGGGGAGCGGGAAAAAATTTAAATAGTAGTTTGTTGGAAAAGATTCAGTAAAAATTTTGGGTTTATTAATTTAATTAAACCTGCTTTTTTTGGGTAAGGAGTCCAGTAGGTGGTCCATTGTGATAACCCCTTCTTACTAAATGTGCTCAAAAAGATAGTCCCAGTCACGATAAGCCCTTCCACCCAAAGTAAGCCTAAATTACTGAAATGCCCCAAGTTCTATGATTTTTCCCGAGAAAACTATTTAAATCTGCTCAGTCTTCTTGCTTTTAAAATTGCCCCCGCAAAACAGAAAAAATGTTAAATGTGACAGTTCCCTTTAAATTCAATTATGTAAATTTATTTGCAAATGGGCGCGTTTTTGTTGCAGATTTTTCTATACAAAGATGTTTGGGGGTTTCTTTTTGGGAAATTAGAGAATCTCTGGTTTTGTAAAATGTATGGTCAGCTTATGTTTCTGCACTCATTTTTTATTAAAAAAATTCATGTTTTGTAATCGCTTTTTTACAAGAAAGATTGCATTATTTATTTGCAAAAAATGTGGGGAATCGAATTGGTGATGAAGGGCAAAGGCATTTTTCGAAAGCAATAAAGAATCACCCTGCTGGCAAATCTAAGGGGGGGCTTAAGATTTTTTTTTTGTAAAATAAGTTTTCAGCGCCCGTAGGGAATTGTCTCTACAAATCCCTTTTTTGGGGCCCGGTCCAGGGTAAAAAGTCCCCAACAGTGTGAAATTATAAAGTGCAGACCCCCAAAAGGGGAGAGATATAGAACGTTGAACTTTACCAAATATTGTTAAAAACAACATAAAACCCAAAAAGGGATAATTCACATGAAGACGCCGAAAGTTAAATTGCTTAATCAGAGCTTTAAGCAGGTAAAAGCAGATGGCAGGTCGAGCGTTTTTTAGAGCAACGATCCCTTAGTCGGGGGGGCCCCAACTAAGGGGGGTGTTGCTCTCGAAACCGTCGACCTGTCCATTGCGTTTTACCCGTTAAAGCTTGATTTTCAAGCAATTTAATTTTGGCTGTCTTCATGTAAATTATAACCTTTTGGTTTATGTTGTCTTAATTAATGTTCAAAATTAGTATTCACAATGTTAAATAGTGCAGCAGTTGCGTCCCCTGTGGATTCACCCTCACATGCAAGTTAGTTGTATAAAGTATACTGCAGAACTGCAACAGCTTCAACATTTATGTAATAGAATTCATGCCCTGTATTTTTCTCTCTAGTCTGGCCTGCAATGAGTTAAATCAGTTGGAGGCGTACATAGTGACGCTTTACAGCACAACACCTCTATCAAAATATTATGGTAAGTTTAGTGTCACAAAAAGCTTTTTACACTTACAATTATTTCAAAATTATTTTCCGGTATATAGACTCTTTTTAGTTACGGTAAAATGTAATTTTAGTTGTTAAAGAAACATTGGCCATATGGAATCTACACAGAAAAAATATTGACTTTTTGTGGTTAAATATTTAGCCCTCAAAAAATATAAGTCAGGCATTCCAAATTTCATGACCGTGAGCCACAACGAATATCTTTGTGGCCCAGCCAATGTAACAGTATGTAACAAAAGTTTTGAAAAATTAGGTTAATCCTTAAAATTTTAAAATGACCAATTACCAGTCATGTTGTGTCCATGCAGTTGACACAGCCTTTTTCTCACCGACAGCAGCGAATATTTTAGCACCTGATAATAATAACTACCCCACCAACTGCTTGGTTTGCCTAATTTTTACAGATTCCTACTTGCATTATACCTATGTCATGAATTTAACGCAATAAACAAATCAGGTTTAGGTAAGGTTATGTTCACACAGTGTATTTGTGGGGCGTACCTTTGCGCGGAATGGTGCTGCAATGCACCCGAACTACGCCCCACAAATATGGTAAAATCGTGCTATGATAATATGGTGTATTCAGTATTGAATTGAATAGAAGGCTGGGCATTACTTTGAACAGCTGGCGTATCACGCCGCACACAGTTATACACTGCAATACATTACGCTGTATGAACTCAGCCTTAAATAGCAATGTATCAAAAATGCACAGAAAAAAAAAGCCTTAGAACTAGATTTGCAACAAGGTTTGAAGGTTTTAAATCTTTAGAAGACAATTTTTCTTTAATTGTCTCAATAAATCTAGAATCAGTACCTAATCATATGCAAATGGAGGTAATCAAGATTCAGTAGGATTCAAATTTAAAGACAAAATTCAGTGCAGTTGGGGAGTCTGAATTTTTTAAATATTTGCCAGTCAGGTTTAAAACACAAAATTTGCATAGAAAATTATTTCTATGTTTGGAAAGACTTATCGGTGTGAGTAGGTATTTACACTAATGAAAGGAAATAAATCTCCTTTCAGATTCAGAATTGCTGACACTCATCTTGGCTCAGTTTTGAAAATAATCACTGTGAACAAAATTTCACCTGAAGTAGGAAAGTTGGCAGTAGAGAAGTGTCAGGAAGAAAACATTAATTTTATATTGTTTTATTCTTATTTCATACTTGACTTTTCAAAGCAAACTTTTCTGTAAAACCTGAGTTTAATTTCATTTTTTGGTGGCCCATATAAACTTAGACATTGTCCATTAACATTGATGTCATGTCTAGCTTTATCATGTGGGAGAAAACAGGATGGTTAATGACATCACGACATATTAATGTAGGAATAGGGTCCCCATCCTCTGTTCAAAGAATAAAATTAATTTGTTGCACACAACCTCAGCTTGTAGCAACGCAACCTAATAGCGTCATTTAGCTTGAAGCTATGGTCACCTTACTACCAGAGCATGCAAGTTTCTTTACTTATCTTTCTTATCCTACACATCAGTCAGTGTTATAAAAAAAAGGTCTTAAAAATGTCACAAGTGTGAATTGTCTGGTTAAAATAAATATTACCACTAATGTGCCATTTGTTTGTGGAGTTCTATTCTTTTATTATAGTTCACAATTTCTTCTTCTGTTAGGGCTTGTTCACATGGAGTTTTCACTCCGTGTTACAAGCGCTTTGTAGATCCGTCTTGGGGACCGACAGAGCGGACCCCAGTGACTTTATCACTGATTGCTATGACGAATACGCAGCGGCTTTCCCATGAGAGATCGGCGCTGCATGTTTCAAAAGCGCCGCTCGGGTCCTTCTTGCAAAGAATCCCCATGACGGATCTACGAAGTGCTTGTAACACTGAGTGAAAACTCTGTGTAATCAAGCCCTTGGATGAACTGTAGCAGATTTTTACAATTCTTAAACTAGCAACTCTATTGAAGTACAGTGGATATTTTTCTACAGGCCTTAATTATAGACATCAAGTCTGCTGTACCTGCCCGCTATACCCACCTGCTGCACCTGCCTATCATAGCCACCTTCTTCACCTGGCTGTTGTACCTGGCTACTATACCCACCTGCTATTCTTGGCTACTATGCCCCCCTACTATACCCACCTGCTGCACCTGGCTACTGTATCTGCCTACTATACCCACCTGTTGCATCTGGCTACTGTATCTGCCTACTATACCCAACTGTTTCATCTGGCTACTGTACCTGCCTACTATACCCACTTGCTGTACCTGTCTACATTACCTGCCTACTATGCCCACCTGCTGTACTTAGCTACTATGCCAACATTCTACATCTGGCTACTGTACCTGCCTACTATACCCACCTGTTGTACCTGGCTATTGTATCTGCCTTCTCTACCACCTGCTGTACTTGACTATTGTATCTGCCTACTATACCCACCTGCTGTACCTGGCTACTATACCAACATGATACATCTGTCTGCTGTACCTACCTACTTTACCTACCTGCTGCACCTGGCTGCTGTATGTGCCTACCATACCCACCTGGTGTACCTGGCTATTGTACCTGTTAACTCTACCAACCTGCTGTACCTGGCTATTGTACCTGCCTACTGTAACCACCTGATATACCTGCCAGGGTACCTAATCAATCTTATTTTTAGGGGTTTTTATCTATTGAATGTATTTACGGGTTTTAGTTACTAATGCTAAAACTAAATATGGATTAAAAATCAAAATGGAACTCAAACCAATATAAAGGGTTTTTTCTAAAAAAAAAGCCTGATCAGAAAGGTTCAACCTCTGGGCCCCCACTGGTCCAGAGAATGAAGGGGCCACAGCTCTTAAATTTTTATGAATGTGTCCTCATGCACCACTTGTCGAGCTCTGTGCTAACTTGGTGTGACCTTCCACTTGTTTGAAGCAGTACAGGAAAGTAGAGTCCAACACACAAGGTTTCTCAATAATAAAAATCTTTATTTGTTATCCATTTAAAAAAGCAACATTTTGACCATACAGTTTTTTTCAAGATACAACAAAAAAAAAAAGTACTAACAGCAAAAACAAGGCAAAAAGAAACCAAAAAAAGTGGTCCCCTTTAAGACGAAAAGAAAAATGTTTTTTTAAAGGGGATGTAAAGCTTCTTTAGTTCGGCGTTATATGTCTCAGCTTTCAACTCTAGAATGGGGGGCGTTTTTTTTCCCCTCCCGCAGGGTGACATCTCCCCCTTCACGTTCAGTTGGTCCCGAGACTCCCCCCACCCCACAGTCCCATGTCACTGGTCTTCCCCAGCAGTTTATTTTAAGAGCGGGATACATCACAGGGGTGTTTTAATCTAGATGAGCACTGTTTGTCTCCCACACACTGGAGATTTGTTACGGAATAGTGTTCCTTGAAAGGCACGATCTCCCTTTTTTGGGAGAGTTAGGCCACCGAGAAAACTGTGCTGTTTTTGATTGTAGAATGCGCAGTGGTTTCTCTGGGTTTTGCAAAGAGGGGATTGTACGGTCCTTAATTGGGTCAGGGAGGGATCGGGCACACAATTGTGTGTTTCTGATTTTGAAACCCTGCAATGTTATTCTGTTTCTTTGGTATGCAGAGTGAAAATGTGCCGGTCCACTCTGAGTAGGAGCAGGAAGTAAGCCCGTGAAAACGACCGGGGGGTGAACGTGTAAAAGAGCTCTCAGCTAGTGTTTTAAGGGGGGGGATCCCACCAGCACTGGGTACAGTGTAAAAGAAGATTGGGAATACTGTGATAAAAACAGCTTTGTAAAGAATCTTTCCAAAGTTACTTGTTTTCACTGTCCCCTTTTTGAAGGATTAATGAAATGACAACCCCCTTTTAAAGTCTCAAAATTTTAAAAAATATTAGTAGGTAGGTGTGGAACCCCCCCGTAGGTAGGAAGATAGGGCAACCAGTAGGAAGGAGATTAGGGCCCCCCCGTAGTTGGTAGAAATGGCCCCGGTGGTATGAGATAGGGCCCCTAGTAGGTAGGTGAAATAGGGCCCCCCGTGGTGTGTTTGGTATTTAGCCCCCCCTAGGTAGATAGGTAGCTGATTAGGGCCCCCCAAGTAGTAGGTATGTAGATAGGGGCCCCCCCGTGGTAGGTAGATTAGAGGCCAACCCAAAAGGGAGGGGGGAGGTAGATTAAAGGACGAGTAGGTAGGGGGGAGGTAGGTGATTGGGCCCCCCAGTAGGTGTTGTGAGGTCCCCGTGGTAGGTAGGTAAAAATTTTGCCCCTTTGGGGGGGTGGTAGGTTGGCGGCCCCCCCCCCCCCTTAAATGGGGTAGGTAGGTAGTCAGAGGCCCCTTGGCAGGTAAGTAGATTAGGGGCCCTAAAGGGGAGGTAGATAGAACCCCAGGGTAGGTATCACCTTTCCCACTCCTCCCGGAAGCCCGCCCGGTCTTGGCCCAAGTGGTGGCCCGGGCGGAAGCAGAGCAGGCGGGGCAATGTCTTCACTTCATATGCCCCCCCGCATCATACAAAAAGGGGAGGGAGTGGTGCTCCGTGCCACACTGTTCATCTCAATTGATGATGGTTTTCCCTGCAGCCTTTTTTTTCTTCCATTACTTGAGGGGGGGGGGGGATGTCAGCGTAGCCCTTTCCCTCCCCCCTCCCCCTTGTTTCACAGAGTAGCCCGGCTTGTTGACAGTACCACTGTGCTACCCTAATGGCAACCTGGGAAGGTAGTAATACTGGGAAAAATTTGTTTTAAGGGCATGTTCCCACGGATGGACAAATGGCCGGGCCGGAATTTTGTCCGGTTTTGCGGGCCGTCCCCAGGGCGGGGGGGGGGCGGGTTTTTCCGCGATGGCGGGGGAACGCCCCCCCCCCCTTGGTTGTCATTTTTCCTTCCGGAAACCCGGGGGAAAATGAACACGCTAATTTTGTTGAGCGGAAAAGCGGGCGGCAAAAAACCCGTGCAGTGGGGGTGCTGCACGGGTTTTCTATAGAGCACAATTTTGCTATTTTTGGCCTCTTTTTCAGGCGGTCTAAAAAACCCCAAATCGGCCCGAAAAATGGCGAAAACCCTTGCCGTGGGGGCATGCCCTAATAAACCCATGTTACCCGGGGGCAAATGCCATTTGTGTGGTGGTCAATGATTGTTTCTCCCCCACAGTTAGTCCATGGGGGGCCCTTTTATGGATTTTTCCCTTGGACAATTTAGTTAGGGGCCTAAAAAGGGAAAAAAAAATTTAAAAAAAAGTGTTAGGATGCAGACTTTTTTAATGTTATTTGAAAAAAAAATGTTTTCCCCATTATAAGGTGTTCTGCTCCCCATGTGTTGGAGCTAAGTTGAAGGCAGCTAATTTTTTCCCCCCAACAGACAAGGAAGAAAAGTCGTTTTTCACTTTATTGCAAAGGTAGTGTAAACTGTGAAAAAAACAGCCACTACTTATAGAAGTAAAGCATGCATAAAATAGAATGTACAAAGCACTGCAAAAAAATAAAGCATGTGCATATGACATATTTTGATGAGGGGTGTGCGACACATAAACATGGGGGTTCTGTCTAACAGTATGGGCCAAAACTAACTGTAAACAAAAGCTATTGCAAGAATACAACATTACAATGTGTAGCCCCGAATGGGAGTTTAACCCTTTCTAGTGTGCTAACTGTGGTTGTGGGTGTGAGAGGAGGTTCTAGGAAAAAATGGTGTTGATGAAGAGCTATATGATGTCAGCAGGTCATGTGATATGGCATGGGACAAAGTTAAGAATATGTGTAACTAGAGTGTCCCAAAAAGCCACTAGATGAAACTTCACAACTGAAAAAACAGAAATGCGATACAAGAAATAAAAATATAGCCCAAAGGGGTGTAGTGGGCATAAATACATAATAAACAAAAACCCAAAATTTAAAATGGGGTCCCCTTTTAAATTAAATCTAGTTTAATACATTTCTAGTGATGTTTTGATACTAAGGTGAGATTCCATCTTTGGTCCTATGATCAGGGGGGGAGGTCCCCGTTCTGCAGATGAGGTAGCCGTTCTGAAAAAAAGAGGTTTAATGGACAGAACTTCTCCAATATTTTGACTTCAAAACTGAGTGGGAAAACCCCCTTTTAAAAAAAATATTTTTGAAAAATGTCCGTCTTAAAGAGCTACAAATTTTTGCTATTGAAAAAAATTGCATCAAAAATATGGTTTGGAATAGACAAACTAGCTCAGGGCACAAAATTTGCATTCGCTTCACCCGTTAGCGGATATCCTTCTAGACCTGACCAGGGCCTGTACCCCCAATTAATCCAGAATTACACCGTTTTACTCGTAGCAGATTTGCCAAAATAGAAAAAAAATCCCTTATCTCTGGGATTTTTTTACTACAATTTTAGTGCCTGATTACTTGCGTTAGAATAACTTTGTGCTTTTTGTTTAAAAATAATGAACAAAAGTTTGTTTTTAAATTGTTTTTTTTCATGATTTTTGGTTGAAGAAAACAACATCCAGATGAAGCAGCCCCCGAGCTTTGCAGAAAAAACTGAAAGTAAATAGGATCTTCGAAAAAACCTGTGGTAAGATTGCAAAAATTAGTGGTGAGATCAGAGTTTCCCCAATGTTTTTTACATTCTTACAGGTTTCACATTTCCTTGCTTGAAATGTTTAGGCTAC
>JAODAL010086889.1:0-10106 GCA_025379985.1 Phyllomedusa bahiana | reverse complement strand
CCCACACAGTGTAAAAGCGGGAAATGTCTGCCGGCATAGACCTACATGACACAGAAGAGAAGACCCGAGATCAGTGACTTACACAGTCCTTATAACATGCATACAGCTGCACCTATCAACACTTCCTATCTTGCGCCCTATTTTTTTAATTTGATGAGGGCCCCTGACCGAAGTCCTAACAATACTGCCCTGATGGGGCCCCTGGACTTCTGTGGGAAAGTGTTGTGGGCATGCTCTGTGACCTGTGCAGAGGGAGCTGTGATCACCAAGTGACGTAAACATGGAAAAGTGTCAGCTTTCACTTAGGACCTCGTCATACACCATTTATACAAAACCCCAGTGAGTCAAAATGCAGACTACACCCCTAGATGAATTGCCTGAGGGGAGTAGTTTCCGAGATGGGGTCACTTTTGGGGGGGGCAACTGTTATGGTATCGAGGGGCTCTACAAACGCAACATAGCACCCCCTCCCCAATCATTTCAGAAAACATGGCGCTCCAAAATCCATAAAACACTCCACTCAATCACCCAGACAGCACCTTATGATGACATGTGGGATACTGCCACACTCGGGAGGAGTCGGGTCACATATTTTAGGGTCTTATTTCTCCTGAATTTCTTGTGAAATGAAAAATATGGAGCTAAAATTGCAATTTATTGGAAAAAAAAATTAATTTTTTTTGTGATTATAAAAAAATAATCAGTGAAACACCTGTTGGGTCAAAATGTACATTACACCCCAAGATGAATTCCTTCAGGAGTTTAGTTTTAAAAAATTTAAGTCTTAGTCTTAAGTCTGCAAACAAGAAATGGCGCCAAAAAATATCCAAATTGAATAAAAAGAAAGCCCAAAGGTCCAGTAGGTGCTCCTCCTCCTCCTCCTCCTACCTTGAGGCTTGTGGTTGAGCCAAATAGTGCACTAGGGCCAAATATGAGAGATCTCTATAAATGGCAGAATCGGGGGAATCAGTGCTGAGTTGTGTTTCCTGGTAACATCTACCGTGTTCAGAAAGAAATTATGAAAATTGAAATTTTTGGGGGGGAAATGTCACCTCCACTTTGCTGTTTTGAATACTTTGGGAGGTGAGTTTTTTTTAAAGGGTGTTAATTATGGGGGTGTCTAACATACAGGGTCCTCAAAGCCACCTCAGAACTGAACTGGTCCGTAGAAAAAAAATCTGTTTTGTAATTTTTGGGAAAATTTTTAAACTTTCTACCAAACTTACCGAGTCCTAAAAAATTTTAAAAAATAAAATAAAAAAATGACACCAACATACAATCGACAAATAATAAATACTATTCACTGTAGTAACTAGTGTCTGTGCTACGACGACCGTATCTGTCTTACACAGAAAATTTTAAATTTTGAAACCGGTATTTAAAGTGTCCTAAAAAACAACCTCAAAATGACACAAAATCAATAAAAACTTATCAACACATCAAGTGACGGATGTAAGGTAAAATGGAGCCGTGTGAGGAAGGTCAGACTGGCTGCGATGGCGACGGGGCCTGTACTCCACCTTTGTCAGCTCCTTCAGGCGCAGGATATCGTTCTTGCCTCCGCCCTTCAGGACTCTCTGTCTCTCTTGTGCAACATCTTCATCTTCTCCTTCAATGTGATCTTTAGAAGGTTCTGCAAACCTGCGAAGAACACGAAAACCAAAGCAGATATTCCTGGCGTGAGAGGTCAGGAGACAAATCTTGTTACAGTGAAACACTAGGGAGGTTTGTACATGGCCAGAAGGTAATGTGTACAGATTTAAGGAACTGAGTGGAGTAGCCTGGTCATTATACCGCACTGAATATAGATCATCAATGTTACAAGGTAGAGGCATCAGTGTAGTGTACAGGGTAGAGGCATCGGTGTAGTGTACAGGGTAAAAGCATCGTGTAAATGTACGGGTAGAGGAGTCAGTGTAGTGTACAGGGTAGAGGCGTCGGTGCAGTGTACAGGGTAGAGGCATCGGTGTACTGTACAGGGTAGAGGCATCGGTGTAGTATACAGGGTAGAGGCATTGGGGTAGTGTACAGGGTAGAGGCGTCGGTGCGGTGTACAGGGTAGAGGCGTCGGTGCGGTGTACAGGGTAGAGGCATCGGTGTAGTGTACAGGGTAGAGGCATCGGTGTAGTGTACAGGGTAGAGGCATCGGTGTAGTGTACAGGGTGGAGGCATCGGTGTAGTGTACAGGGTAGAGGCATCGGGTGCTAGAGGCGTCAGTGTAGTGTACAGGGTAGAGGCATCGGTGCAGTGTACAGGGTAGAGGCGTCAGTGTAGTGTACAGGGTAGAGGCATTTGTGTAGTTTACAGGGTAGAGGCATCGGTGTAGTGTACAGGGTAGAGGCATCGGTGCAGTGTACAGGGTAGAGGCATCGGTGTAGTGTACAGGGTAGAGGCATCAGTGTAGTGTACAGGGTAGAGGCATCAGTGCAGTGTACAGGGTAGAGGCATCAGTGTAGTGTACAGGGTAGAGGCATCGGTGTAGTGTACAGGGTAGAGGCGTCGGTGTAGTGTACAGGGTAGAGGCGTCGGTGTAGTGTACAGGGTAGAGGCGTCGGTGTAGTGTACAGGGTAGAGGCGTCGGTGTAGTGTACAGGGTAGAGGCGTCGGTGTAGTGTACAGGGTAGAGGCGTCGGTGCAGTGTACAGGGTAGAGGCATCGGTGCAGTGTACAGGGTAGAGGCATCTGTGTAGTGTACAGGGTAGAGGCATCAGTGTAGCATACAGGGTAGAGGCATCGGTGTAGCATACAGGGTAGAGGCATCGGTGTAGTGTACAGGGTAGAGGCATCAGTGTAGTGTACAGGGTAGAGGCATCAGTGTAGTGTACAGGGTAGAGGCATCAGTGTAGTGTACAGGGTAGAGGCATCGGTGTAGTGTACAGGGTAGAGGCATCGGTGTAGTGTACAGGGTAGAGGTATCAGTGTAGTGTACAGGGTAGAGGCAGCAGTGTAGTGTACAGGGTAGAGGCGTCGGCGTAGTGTACAGGGTAGAGACATCAGTGCAGTGTACAGGGTAGAGGCATCGGTGCAGTGTACAGGGTAGAGGCATCAGTGTAGTGTACGGGGTAGAGGCATCAGTGTAGTGTACAGGGTAGAGGCATCAGTGTAGTGTAAAGGGTAGAGGCATCGGTGTAGTGTACAGGGTAGAGGCATCAGTGTAGTGTACAGGGTAGAGGCATCAGTGTAGTGTACAGGGTAGAGGCATCAGTGTAGTGTACAGGGTAGAGGCGTCAGTGTAGTGTACAGGGTAGAGGCGTCGGTGTAGTGTACAGGGTAGAGGCGTCAGTGTAGTGTACAGGGTAGAGGCATCAGTGCAGTGTACAGGGTAGAGGCATCGGTGTAGTGTACAGGGTAGAGGCGTCGGTGTAGTGTACAGGGTAGAGGCATCGGTGTAGTGTACAGGGTAGAGGCGTCGGTGTAGTGTACAGGGTAGAGGCATCGGTGTAGTGTACAGGGTAGAGGCTTCTGTGTAGTGTACAGGGTAGAGGCGTCGGCGTAGTGTACAGGGTAGAGGGTTCGACGTAGTGTACAGGGTAGAGGCATCGGCGCAGTGTACAGGGTAGAGGCATCAGTGTAGTGTACAGGGTAGAGGCATCGGCGTAGTGTACAGGGTAGAGGCTTCAGTGTAATTTACAGGGTAGAGGCATCGCTGTAATTTACAGGGTAGAGGCATCGGTGTAGTGTACAGGGTAGAGGCATCGGTGTAGTGTACAGGGTAGAGGCATCGGTGTAGTGTACAGGTTAGAGGCATCGGTGTAGTGTACAGGGTAGAGGCATCGGTGTAGTGTACAGGTTAGAGGCATCGGTGTAGTGTACAGGATAGAGGCATCAGTGTAGTGTACAGGGTAGAGGCATCGGTGTAGTGTACAGGTTAGAGGCATCGGTGTAGTGTACAGGGTAGAGGCATCGGTGTAGTGTACAGGGTAGAGTCATCGGTTTTAATGTACAGGATACAGGCATCGGTTTTAGTGTCCCAGGGTAGAGGGCACCCGGTGTAGTTTTACAGGGTAGAGGCATGGGGTGTGTGTACAGGTGGGAGGCTCGGTGTAGTGTACAGGGTAGAGGCATCGGTGTTGTTTACAGGGTAGAGGCATCGGTGTAGTGTCTGGTACAGGGTAGAGGCATCGGTGTAGTGACTGGTACAGGGTAGGGGCCCATGGGGTTGTAGTTTTCGGGTTTACAGGGTTGAGGCATCGGTGTAGTGATTGGTACAGGGTAGAGGCATCGGTGTAGTGTACAGGGTAGAGGCATCGGTGTAGTGTAAGGTTAGAGGCATCAGTGTAGTGTACAGGATGAGGCATCAGTGTAGTGTACAGGGTTGAGGCATCGGTGTAGTGTACGGGTTAGGGGCCCATCGGTGTAGTGTACAGGGTAGAGGCATCGGTGTAGTGTACGGGGTAGAGCATGGGGTGTGGTACTTTGTAGAGGCATCGGTGTAGTGTACGGGTAGAGGCATCGGTGTAGTGTACAGGGTAGAGGCATCAGTGTAGTGTACGGGGTAGAGGCATCGGTGTAGTGTACAGGTAAGAGGCGTCGGTGCAGTGTACACGGTGAGGCATCGGTGTATTGTACAGGGTAGGGGGCATCGGTGTAGTGATGGTAAGGGTAGAGGCATCGGTGTAGTGATGTACAGTGTAGAGGCATCAGTGTAGGGGAAACGGGTAAAAGGCATCGGTGTAGTGTACAGGGTAGAGGTATCGGTGTAGTGTACAGGGTAGAGGCATCGGTGTAGTGTACAGGGTAGAGGCATCGGTGTAGTGTACAGGGTAGAGGCATCGGTGTAGTGTACAGGGTAGAGGCATCGGTGTAGTGACTGGTACAGGGTAGAGGCATCAGTGTAGTGTACAGGGTAGAGGCATCGGTGTAGTGTAAAAGGTAGAGGCATCGGTGCAGTGTACAGGGTAGAGGCGTCGGTGTTGGTACGGGTAGAGGCATCGGTGCAGTGACAGGGTAGAGGCATCGGTGTAGTGAATGGTAAAAGGGTAGAAGGCATCGGTGTAGTGACTGGTACAGGGTAGAGGCATTGGTGTAGTGACTGGTACAGGGTAGAGGCATTGGTGTAGTGACTGGTACAGGGTAGAGGCATCGGTGTAGTGACTGGTACAGGGTAGAGGCATTGGTGCAGTGGGGTCAGGTTGTATTCGGGATAATGGACACATTAGTATTATTACACTCACACAGTCTTATAGATCATAGTTTGTATCTCACCAGGTGCTGAAGAAGAAACGGTTTTGAATGAGGAGATTGAGGCCAAAATACACAATTCCTTCTACGGCCATCGCAAAGATATTTCTTCCCAGGAATTCCCACTGGAAAGGGTTCGTTACATGTTCTTCACCTGAATGAATCACAGCGCGATCAGAGTTAGAACAGGTCATGAGAAATCAGGCAGGGATAGGAACAAACATGAATAATTGTGCCCATAAACAAAAGAGCAGCGATGACATCACCGACAGAACTGCCCCAATGGGGGGCTCCAGGATCGCAAAATGGTGAACCCAGAACACCTCTAGGACAGTTTGACCTGCAGCTCCCAGCAGCCACGCTGCTATGGTTCAGGAGTCAATGAACGGCTACGGCAGCACATTTTTGCTGTGGGCGTTATGTGGGCACAGTATGGCGCTTTGTGGAACCGTTTGTATCTGAGCAAATGTTGCCATATCCCAGCACAGTATGTCGCTCTCTATGCAGAGCCAGCTACTATGTGGACACAAGGCCCCAAATCTACTATTGCTGTCTAAAAGTTATCGTAAACTTAGACAGATTCATCACTGATTGATAAATGTTCTACATCTGTAGACTTATCCAGCTTTTTCTCTTAGTTGGTTTACTTTCTTTGCCATAAGTTGCGCACCCTTTTGTTTTATTTTTTGTCGCAACATGCTACATTATGACGACACCTACTTTGGAATAAGCAAAAAGTCACAAAAAGTGTCTAAAGTGTTTATAATAACGGTGTCTGCAACACACTGCAACATGCTGCACCAAAAATGAGCCACTTTTTGGCGCATTTAACACTTTTCTTGTGCAACCAGTGGGCCCCCCGAAATCAACTCCACTGGTGGACCCAAGAATCACCTCCACTGGTGGCCCCAAGAATCATCTCTACTGGTGGCCCCAAGAATCAACTCTACTGGTGGGCCCAAGAATCACCTCCACTGGTGGCCCCAAGAATCAACTCTACTGGTGTGCCCCAAGAATCAACTTATGGTGAGCCCCAAGAATCAACTCTACTGGTGAGCCCAAGAATCAACTCTACTGGTGAGGGCCCCAAGAATCAACTTTTACTGGTGAGCCCCCAAAAATCAATCCACTGGGGGCCCCAAGAATCAAATCCACTGGTGGGCCCCAAAAATCAACTCCACTGGTGGCCCCAAGAATCAACTCCACTGGTGGGCCCAAGAATCAAATCCACTGGTGGGCCCCAAGAATCAACTCCACTGGTGGCCCCAAGAATCAACTCCCACTGGTCGGCCCAATGATCAACTCCACTGGTGGCCCCAAGAATCAAATCCACTGGTGGGCCCCAGAATCATCTCCAATGGTGGCCCCAAGAATCATCTCCACTGTTGGGCCCCAAGACTCATCCCCACTGTTGGGCCCCAAGAATCATCTCCACTGTTGGGCCCAATTATTAAAATCTATGGGTGGCCCCAAGAATCATCTCCACTGGTGGGCCCAAGAATCAGCTCCACTGGTGGCCCCAAGAATCGACTTCACTCCTGGGTGCCAAGAATCATCTCCACTGGTGGCCCCAAGAATCAGCTCCACTGGTAGCCCCCAAGAATCACCTCCACTGGTGGGCCTCAAGAATCACCTCCACTGGTGGCCCCAAGAATCAACTCCACTGGGGGCCCCAAGAATCTGCTACATTGGTGGCCCCAAGAATCTGCTTGATTGGTGGCCCCAAGAATCTGCTTCATTGGTGGCCCCAAGAATCCGCTACATTGGTGAGCCCCAAGAATCAACTCCACTAGAGGGTGCAAGAATCAACTCCATTGCTGGGCTCAGGCACCCTAGACAGACCCTGATGAAGCCCATGATGGGACATGTCGCCCTTGGAGTTTACATGGAGACTTTTTACAGCATTCAGATTCTAAAAAGGTATACCCATCTCAGATATTTATATTATCTTCACAGAATAGCCTATAAATGTGTGATCTGTGCGGGCTCCAACTCTGGGACCTGCACTTATCTCCAGAAAGGAGTCCCCCGAATTCCTATTCTGTTTTGTGCCATGGACCAGTGCATACGGCGAGGTGGCTGCACGTCCGTGGCTCTCTCCATCAACTTCTATGGCACTTTCACATACAGCAGAGTATGCACTAGCCTCGAAACGCCTATGGATGCTGATGGAGAGAGCTGTGCATGGGCGGCCCCCTCCACTGCAGCACAAAATGGGATGGGGGGAAGGAGACCAGAAGTGGGAGCCCCATTTGTCAGACACTTATGGCACCTGCTATGGATATGCCATAAATGATGGAGATGGGGATACCCCCATAACTACCGAGCCACAGCTGCAGTGCAAACGATCCTATTGAGCATCGTGTAATCTTGTGGACTGCAGCAAAATCCATGTGTAGAGCTACAAATCGCTGCTCTGTATCCCAGGATGAAGTTCATACAGGACGGAAAAGGTGAAATCCCAAAACATGTGGATACAAGTTTACCCATCTCCTCACGTTCTGTACAGACATGGACGTTCGGTCTGTAGAATATCAGATGTTAAAACCTATGATAAATCTACTGAAGATTTTCATTGCACGTGGAGGGGTCGTGGAGGCCTCACTGGGAGGCGCGGGATGAGGATCGTGGTCAGATCTGACGTGGATTTCTGCAGAATTCACCCCATAATCTGTATCTAACCCAACAAGTGTAACCTGAGCCCAAGGGAACATCCAAGGAGCGTGCATTTACCAAAGCGAGCGTACACGTCGGTCACCGCTTGATTCATTGCCAAATCGATGAGTCCTCGTCCCAGGCAGAAGTGGGGGAAGATCAGCAGCAAATCCTTCAGCTTCTCATTGAACTTTAATAAAGACTGAAAGGAATAAACCAAAAAAACTTATCATATAAAATGTAAACAAATGTAAAATCACAAAATGTTATCAGATCTGTTTGTTTTGGATGATCAAGTCTCTATGAAGATCTGAATCGCATGATCTCTGACCTCCGTCCACCACAGCCTGTCCTTCTGTGCCGCTATGGGTCTCTAAGAGGCTACCCTCCACCACTGCCTGTCCTTCTGTGCCGCTATGGGTCTCTAAGAAGCTGCCCTCCAACATAAGCTGTCCTTCTGTGCCGCTATGGGTCTCTAAGAGGCTACCCTCCACCACTGCCTGTCCTTCTGTGCTTCTATAGGTCTCTGAAAGGCTACCGTCCACCACAGCCTGTCCTTCTGTGCTTCTATAGGTCTCTGAAAGGCTACCGTCCACCACAGCCTGTCCTTCTGTGCCGCTATGGGTCTCTAAGAGGCTATCCTCCAACACAACCTGTCCTTCTGTGCCACCATGGGTCTCTAAGAGGCTACCCTCCAACACAACCTGTCCTTCTTTGCTTCTATTGGTCTCTGATAGGCTACCGTCCACCACAGCCTGTCCTTCTGTGCCGCTATGGGTCTCTAAGAGGCTACCCTCCACCACAGCCTGTCCTTCTGTGCTGCTATGGGTCTCTAAGAGGCTATCCTCCAACACAACCTGTCCTCTGTGCCGCTATGGGCCTCTAGGAGGCTACCCTCCACCACAACCTGTCCTTCTGTGCTTCTATAGGTCTCTGAAAGGCTACTGTCCACCACAGCCTGTCCTTCTGTGCCACTATGGGTCTCTAAGAGGCTACCCTCCACCACAGCCTGTCCTTCTGTGCTTCTATAGGTCTCTGAAAGGCTACTGTCCACCACAGCCTGTCCTTCTGTGCCGCTATGGGTCTCTAAGAGGCTACCCTCCATCACAACCTGTCCTTCTGTTCTTCTATGCGTCTCTAAGAGGCTACCCTCCACCACAGCCTGTCCTTCTGTGCTACTATTGGTCTCTAAGAGGCTACCCTCCACCACAGCCTGTCCTTCTGTGCCACTATTGGTCTCTACGAGGTTACCGTCCACCACAGCCTGTCCTTCTGTGCCACTATGGGTCTCTAAGAGGCTACCCTCCACCACAGCTTGTCCTTCTGTGCTTCTTTGGGTCTCTAAGAGGTTACCGTCCACCACAGCCTGTCCTTCTGTGCCACTATTGGTCTCTGAAAGGCTATCCCCCACCACAGCCTGTCCTTCTGTGCGTCTATTGGTCTCTAAGAGGCTACCTTCCCCCACACCCTGCCATACTGTGCCGCTATGGGTCTCTAAGAGGCTACCCTCCACCACAGCCTATTCAGTGCCACTATGGGTCTCTAAGAGGCTACCCTCCACCACAGCCTATTCAGTGGCACTATGGGTCTCTAAGAGGCTACTCTCCACCACAGCCTGTCCTTCTGTGCTTCTATAGGTCTCTAAGAGGCTACTCTCCACCACAGCCTGTCCTTCTGTGCTTCTATAGGTCTCTAAGAGGCTACTCTCCACAACAGCCTGTCATTCAGTGCTGCTTTTGGTCTCTGAAAGGCTACTCTCCACCACAATCTGTCCTTCTGTGCCACTGTGAGTCTCTAAGAAACCACTGTCTACCATGGCCTCTCCTGAGAAGCTTTCTTGGATGTTATCATCCCTCAGGTCCCACTCCCTTGACTAGGACAACAGGCCTTACAGTGGTTTTTAGCACAGCCACACTGCTTGGTCTGTTTTCAGGACCATTGTTGTCTCTGTCCTACCCTGCAGAGTTCAGGTCGCTGTAAGGGTGAATGCAGATGAGAGGGAGTTACTGCATATTTTGGTGCAGATTTTTCCTTCTCTTAATAAAGTCAACGTAAAAAATTCTGCAACCAAATTCACACAAAAATTTGCATGAAACCTGTCCTGTGTGCATTCAGCCCTCCTCCAGCCACTGTCTGGTCTCCGAGCGGTGTACACTGTACTACTGATCTGTGGGACACATTGTATTGCTCTTTCTACATCTCTCTTCCTCCTAATTTACTCTCATATTTGCAATGCCCAAATGCTGCTCCTTTGTCCTTTAAAACCCAAA
>JAODAL010086888.1:0-10106 GCA_025379985.1 Phyllomedusa bahiana | reverse complement strand
CCATACTCCTTCCAGAAGGATGGTGGATTGAACAGTTCCGGAGAAGTTCAGGCTTGGCTGTTGTTTTAAAACCAAAACCCTGCAAAAACCTTTGCCAAACCCTTTTTACCTATTTTGGTGTTTCCCTTGGGTTTAAAATTTTTTGTTTTTGTTACTAAGTTCTCTAACAAACTTCTGAGACCTCCACAAAACAGCTGCAGTTATACTGAGAATAAATGACAGATAGATGTGCTCTATTTAGTAATGAGGTAACTTCTAAAAGTTTTTTTAGAATATTTTTAGGGGGATCAGCCAAATACCGGGGCACGAATACTTATGCCCGCTACAGCTTTCAGTTTTTTACTTTGCAACAATATGGAAAAGCCCAAATCATTTTCTTTACACTTCACAATAATTGCTACTTTGTATTGCTCTATTACATAAATTATCAAGAAAATACATTTAAATTTGTGGCTGTAACCTTTACCAATGAGGAACAGTTCAAGAGGTGGGAAGACTTTTGCAGTCCACTGTCTGTCTATCTGTCTATTCATATTATTATCTTCGTCTGTCGGTTATTTTTATCTATCTTCTTCCCATATCTACCACCCATCACTATCTTCTAATATTTATTTTTAAACCTTTCTTTTTTAGATAAATTTCTTCCTCCCCCTTCTGTACATACCTTTCTTGGAGACCTTACTCCATGTACGTTTCCTTTCTTTCCTAAAAATTTTTCCATTGGAAGTAGGAAGAATAGAAATGACTGGGGCAAATTTCCATGGTTTCCAGTCTTTGCGTGTTTGGGGTTTTTGGGGTGACAGTCAATGATGCTCTTGCCCACCTCTCCAGATCCCGTATCATGTCCAATGAGGATATGCTTGAGAAGGAAAAACCCCAGGAGGTTTAAAGGAAGGCATGGTTTGGGTTTTTTTTTTTTAAAACCCCCCCCCCTCCACGCTGACGTCGAGGGAGCCATTTAACCCATTGATAAAGGGGGGCTGGGGGGGGGTTTGCTTTTGCAGTTTTTCCCCTGTATTTGGCTCTGTTCACATTGGTTCATTCATTTTTGTTGGAGGTGTAATCAGAATGGAATAAAGCAACCACGGATGATAAAAAGTTTATACGAAGCGAGTATCAAACGTAAACTTAGGGTTTAACACAGATGACGGACAGCAAGAGGGACGATGACAAGGGCAGGAATAGAGATGGAAGGATAAGTGCTTGTCCAAAAAACGGGACCCCAAAAAATCCTGAATCTAACTACAGTTTTCCCCAACTTGTTTCACCTGTCCCTAGGGAAAACCTAACAGCCCCCCCCCCCCCCTATTTTCTACTTACAATATTCCTACCAAAGGGCCTCTGTTATGCTGACACTAATAACTAGCTTTCTCTAAAGCTATCCCTAAAAACCTTTCCCTAGCACTAACCCCAACACCAAATCGCCTGTTTATTTACCCGCGAAAATTTCCCCTGCTATTTTCCTCAGCTATGTTGACCCTAACAACTAGCTTTCCCTAAATCTGTCCCTAAAACTTGTCCATACTTATGCGACTTACACCAGTCCAACCTGGCACTGCTCTTCCCCTGACAATATCCTTACCAATAGCTATGCTGTGGAACATGGAAACAGTAAAGAACTACCAAAGAGAATTCAGGAATAGAACACGCTATGGGACTGACTCAGGGCAGAACAGAAGCAACAGAAAACTAAAGAAAAACAGGGCTTTAGCTAAATACAGAAAACTAAACCAAAGCAGGACACAAACCGAAAATATTTAAGATACCAGAAAAAGAATGCAAGCTAATCACAAGATCAAGCTCTCAGCTAACAGTATACTCTGCTTTAGCTGCCAAGTGATGCTCAGCTTTAAAGAGGGTTAGCAATGAAACATTCCCAATATTTAAGCTCACATGTGCCACAGGTAGCTGAACGTCCTGAATTGTTTGTGCAGTGCCGAGCAAAAACCCCATCTGAATCAGTAAAACGGAGGAAGTACCTCCCAAGGTTCCCTCTTTTGGAGGGACAGTCCCCTTTTTCTAACCCATGTCCCTCTCTCCCTCTTTGCTCTTTTCATGTCCCTCTTTTTTACATGGCAAATAGATTTTCATAAGTAAACTTACTATATGGCTCCAAATAATATCTGTCTGGCTCATAACTGTACATTAGACAACAAAGTAAATATTATTTTATCATCTTGCGAAATGTAGACTTAAAATGTCACTATTTCGATGATATTTACATTAAAATTTTCCCTAAAAAAAAATTTTTGACTTGCACTTCCTTAAAAATGGACCCTTATTGGAAAAATTAATGGGCCCCATTTAAAAAGTCTTAAAAGTTGGGAGGTATGGTAAGGGGTGAAATGGCAGGAAGACTCAGATAAGTGCTCTGGTATTTTGTAGTATTTTGGAGAGAACAATTGTGTAGTCTGTATCATTGTGTGTGTTCTCAAAAATGACAAAACTTTAGTCAGTGGGATCCTTAGGGACTCATTGGGATCAGTAAGTGGGATTCTTATGGACTCATTGGGATGAGTCAGTGGGATCCTTAGGAACTCATTGGATAGTAGTGGGGGTTCTTAGGGATCATTGTTCAGTCAGTGGGATCCTTGGGACTCATTGGGATCAGTCAGTGGGTTTCCTTAGGGACTCAGGGGATCGTCAGTGGGTTTCCTTAGGGACTCATTGGGATCAGTCAGTAGTTTTCTTAGGGGCTCATTGGGATCAGTCAGTGGGATTCTTAGGGACTAATTGGGATCAGTCAGTGGGATCCTTAGGGACTTATTGGGATCAGTCAGTGGGATTCTTAGGGGCTCATTGGGATCAGTCAGTGGGATTCTTAGGGACTTATTGGGATCAGTCAGTTGGATCCTTAGGGACTCATTGGATCAATCGGGGATCTTAGGAAACTCATTGGGATCAGTCAGTGGGATCCTTAGGGACTCATTGGGATCAGTCAGTGGGATTCTTAGGGACTCATTGGGATCAGTCAGTGGGATTCTTAGGGACTCATTGGGATCAGTCAGTGGGATACTTAGGGACTCATTGGGATCAGTCAGTGGGATTCTTAGGGACTCATTGGGATCAGTCAGTGGGATTCTTAGGACTAAATAGATCAGTCAGTGGGTTTCCCTTAGGGACTCCATTGGGATCAGTCAGTGGGATTTTTTAGGGATTCATTGGATCAGTCATTGGGTTTTCTTGGGGGATCATTGGGATCAGTCAGTGGGATTCTTAGGGACTCATTAGGATCAGTCAGTGGGATCCTTAGGGACTCATTAGGATCAGTCAGTGGGATGCTTAGGGACTCTTTGGGATCAGTCCTTGGGATCTTTAGGGATTAATTGTGATCAGTCATTGGGATTCTTAGGGACTCATTGGGATCAGTCAGTGGGATTCTTTGGGACTCATTGGGATCAGTCAGTGGGATTCTTAGGGACTCATTAGGATAAGTCAGTGGGATCCTTAGGGACTCATTGGGATCAGTCAGTGGGATTCTTAGGGACTCATTGGGATCAGTCAGTGGGATCCTTAGGGACTCATTGGGATCAGTCAGTGGGATTCTTAGGGACTCATTGGGATCAGTCAGTGGGATTCTTAGCGACTCATTAGATCAGTCAGGGGGACCCCTTAGGGACTCATTGGATCAGTCAGTGGGTTCCTTAGGGATCATTGGGATCAGTCAGTGGGATTCTTGGGGGATTCATTGGGATCAGTCATGGGATTCTTAGGATCATTGGGATCAGTCAGTGGGATTCTTAGGGACTCATTGGGATCAGTCAGTGGGATTCTTAGGGACTCATTGGGATCAGTCAGTGGGATTCTTAGGGACTCATTGGGATCAGTCAGTGGGATCTTTAGGGATTCATTGGGATCAGTCAGTGGGATTCTTAGGGACTCATTGGGATCAGTCAGTGGGATTCTTAGGGACTCATTGGGATCAGTCAGTGGGATTCTTAGGGACTCATTGGGATCAGTCAGTGGGATTCTTAGGGACTCATTGGGATCAGTCAGTGGGATTCTTAGGGACTCATTGGGATCAGTCAGTGGGATTCTTAGGGACTCATTGGGATCAGTCAGTGGGATTCTTAGGGACTCATTGGGATCAGTCAGTGGGATTCTTAGGGACTCATTAGGATCAGTCAGTGGGATCCTTAGGGACTCATTAGGATCAGTCAGTGGGATCCTTAGGGACTCATTGGGATCAGTCAGTGGGATCTTTAGGGATTCATTGGGATCAGTCATTGGGATTCTTAGGGACTCATTGGGATCAGTCAGTGGGATTCTTATGGACTCATTGGGATCAGTCAGTGGGCTTCTTAGCGACTCATTAGTATCAGTCAATGGGATCCATAGGGACTCATTGGGATCAGTCAGTGGGATTCTTAGGGACTCATTGGGATCAGTCAGTGGGATTCTTAGGGACTCATTGGGATCAGTCAGTGGGATTCTTAGGGACTCATTGGGATCAGTCAGTGGGATTCTTAGCGACTCATTAGTATCAGTCAGTGGGATCCATAGGGACTCATTGGGATCAGTCAGTGGGATTCTTAGGGACTCATTGGGATCAGTCAGTGGGATTCTTAGGGACTCATTGGGATCAGTCAGTGGGATTCTTAGGGACTTATTGGGATCAGTCAGTTGGATCCTTAGGGACTCATTAGGATCAGTCAGTGGGATTCTTAGAGACTCATTGGGATCAGTCAGTGGGATCTTTAGGGATTCATTGGGATCAGTCAGTGGGATCCTTAGGGACTCATTGGAATCAATCAATGGGATCCTTAGGGACTCATTGGAATCAGTCAGTGGGATTCTTAATGACTCATTGGGATCAGTCAGTGGGATCCTTAGGGACTCATTAGGATCAGTCAGTGGGATTCTTAGGGACTCATTGGGATCAGTCAGTGGGATCCTTAGGGACTCATTGGGATCAATCAGTGGGATCCTTAGGGACTCATTGTGATCAGTCAGTGGAAATCTTAGGGACTCATTAGGATCAGTCAGTGGGATCCTTAGGGACTCATTGGGATCAGTCAGTGGGATTCTTAGGGACTCATTGGGATCAGTCAGTGGGATCCTTAGGGACTCATTGGGATCAGTCAGTGGGATTCTTAGGGACTCATTAGGATCAGTCAGTGGGATCCTTAGGGACTCATTGGGATCAGTCAGTGGGATCCTTAGGGACTCATTGGGATCAGTCAGTGGGATCCTTAGGGACTCATTGGGATCAGTCAGTGGGATCCTTAGGGACTCATTGGGATCAGTCAGTGGGATCCTTAGGGACTCATTGGCATCAGTCAGTGGGATCCTTAGGGACTCATTGGGATCAGTCAGTGGGATTCTTAGGGACTCATTGGGATCAGTCAGTGGGATTCTTAGGGACTCATTGGGATCAGTCAGTGGGATTCTTAGGGACTCATTGGGATCAGTCAGTGGGATCCTTAGGGACTCATTGGGATCAGTCAGTGGGATCCTTAGGGACTCATTGGGATCAGTCAGTGGAAATCTTAGGGACTCATTGTGATCAGTCAGTGGGATCCTTGGGGATTCATTGGGATCAGTCAGTGGGATCCTTAGGGACTCATTGGGATCAGTCAGTGGGATCCTTAGGGACTCATGGGATCAGTCAGTGGGATTCTTAGGGATCATTAGATCAGTCAGTGGGATCCTTGGGGACTCCTTTGGGGATCAGTCAGTGGGATCCTTAGGGACTCCTTGGGATCAGTCAGTGGGATCCTTAGGGACTCATTGGGATCAGTCAGTGGGATCCTTAGGGACTCATTGGGATCAATCAGGTGGATCCTTAGGGACTCATTGGGATCAGTCAGTGGAATTCTTAGGGACTCATTGGGATCAGTCAGTGGGATCCTTAGGGACTCATTAGGATCAGTCAGTGGGATCCTTAGGGACTCATTGGGATCAGTCAGTGGGATTCTTAGGGACTCAGGATCAGTCAGTGGGATCCTTAGGGACTCCTTGGGATCAGTCAGTGGGATTCTTAGGGACTCATTGGGATCAGTCAGTGGGATCCTTAGGGACTCATTGGGATCAGTCAGTGGGATTTAGTCAGTGTGAACAGAGGCCAAACACAGAAGTGAGATAGGGGAGTCCGACTAGTCCTGCAGTAGTGTTTGTCAGTCCCATTATGTTCTCAGGTTTTGCACCTCTCGTCCCTGATCTCCCATAGAGCACTGGATGAACATTGATTAGGGCCGGGGCAGACATGATGGTCCGGGGAGGATAATGTGATAGGGGGTATCTAATGTTCAGGTTATAGAGAGAGCAGTGAGCGCTGGGGCAGTACAATGTGACTCCATGAGCCTCACTCACCCCTACTGGACCAGAGATTCTCCACATTTCTATAGTGGAATTTCCCGAGATAAGAGCAGAAACATCTGAGCTTCCTGCATTCTCCTCGGGGTCAGCAGATAAGACGATCCTGACCTTCGTGCTCTGTACCTTGCCCCTTGTAAATTTTGCACCTTTCTTGTTGTTCCTTCTAGTATATCCTTGTGGGCCCTGGCTGTATACATGATGCAGGGAGATGGGGAGGTAGGGGATAACAGTAGTGGGAACTCCAAGGTGCAGTGGGATCTGGTGGATCCCCTGTATTGAGGCCCAGCTATGGTACTAACAGTAGATATAGCGGGAGCCCCAAGATGCAGTGGGATCTGGTGGATCCCCTGTATTGAGGCCCAGCTATGGTAAAGGTTAACAGTAGATGTTGCAGGAACGTTATGAGGACGCTGGATTAACCTTCATTTCTGCTCTGCATCACAGGATGGTATAATGTTTTCTGACCTGTTGATGGGATGTGACATCCGAGCACTGAGGCGTCTACTGGACCGGCATCAAGGGATGGCCCCACTCAGTACATAATGTGTGGCCCTAATGTGTAACAACTGTGACCATATAGGGGACCCAGGACCAGGCTTTCCATGGACGCTGATGAAATTACAACCTGGACTGTAGCTGTAGTGATGAGGGCCCCACTTCTTCTCATCTGAGATAAGTAATCAACAGGAGGATCGTGAAGGGACAGATGACCACCAGCTTATTCCCCTCTTCTCACTGTCAATGCATTCACACTCTGATGAGGTGCGCCTGCATTAGCATTAAAGGGGTTTTTCCACGATGTAATGTTGACGCGGGATCCTCCAAAATGGGTATTTAATCACTTTTCTAAATATATGTGATTACAAAAATTGCAGCCTGAGAGAGCTACAGGCTGCCTTACCTGCAATTAGTTACTTAAAAGCTTCTACTAGATACGTCCTGACAGGAGCTGCTGGCCGGGCTTGCGCAGAGCACACTTCTTATCTGATGAGAGGGAGCTGAAGAAGCTTTCAAGGCACTGGGTAGAAATATGTTGTCTTTTGTATACAGAATCCACTAGTTGTAGTGTGATTATCTGAGTAGATCCCTGCTTTATCTGATGACGGGAACATGAAAAGGCTTTCAAGCTGCTGTGGAAAAAGGTGTTGTCTTTTGTATACAGAATCCACTAGTTGTAGTTTGATTTATTTGAGTGAAACAATTTCACACGATCCCTTATGCACAGCTCTGTGCTCTCGCTGTGTCTCTCTCTCTCAGCTCCATGGCTTGTTTACATTTGATTCTTAGCAGATAAGGCACGTCCTGGCAAAACCCCTTTAAGGGTTGGGATGAAGAGCTGTTCTCAGGAGGGTCTAGAAGAGACAGAAAAGCAGCATATTCCTACCCTCCTCTCACAGACAGTATATGTATGCTCTGATGCGGTGAGCATGAAGGTGTATAGGAGGGTTGGGATGAAGAGCTGTCAGAAACAGGGTCTGGTAAGGACAGAGGAGCAACAGATTACTTCCCTCTTCTCACTGACATTACATGCACTCTCTGATAAGGTGAGCATGCATGTGTATGGGGGATTGGGATAGATAGCTGTCAGCTATTGAAGGGATATGGGCATATAGAGGTAAGTGTTCCTGTTCTTCTGTAGTCCTGCCCTGTTTCCCTTAAAATAAGTCATCCCCTGAAAATAAGAACTATTGCAATTTTTTTTCAAACTTAGAAATATAAGGCCTCCCCTGTAAATAAGACCTAGCGGCCGTCATTGCTACAGCTCCCCCCACACTATATATTAGCATAAGCAGATCATTTAGATAGGTCTTATCTTGTGTAGGAGGCTACCTGGACAAAGGGTGCTCATTTAAGGAAAGTGCTATTGCTAGACATGAGACATTGAGGCCACAAGAAATTCACCATGAAACTCAGGGTTTGGAGAGTTATGATGATGTCCCAGAAGATGAGGACATGACGGGCATTGAATAAATGTTGAATGTTTGAATAAATCCCGGGATCAGTAAATGGAACATAAGTTGTTGTACTCTGATGGAATTCAGAGTACTCCAAGCAATGCATATAGATACTGAACTTTGGAGAAGTTCTACTCTACCATAATAGCAGCAATCACTATAGGGGCCAAACGGGCTGAGAACAGAAAAAATGCTGGGCATTCTGATAGAAATTGGCAGTCACCACTAGTGGCTGCCCCATTATGCTGATGTTTGTGTTGACCTGACTACAATATGGAACAAATGTGAAATCTTGTTCATGGAAAAATAAGACGTCCCCTGAAAATAAGCCCTAGCGCGGTTTTAGGAGCAAAAAATAATATAAAAAGCTGCCTTATTATCAGGGAAACAGGATAAAACTAGACGACAGTTTCTCATCACTGTGGCCCCGGCCTCCACCCTGTAATGTTATCTACAGGCCAAGGTCATCATATCCACCACCCTGTAATGTTATCTACAGACCAATGCCACCATATCCACCACCCTTTAATGTTATCTATAGGCCTGCCACATATCACCCCCTGTAATGTTAGCTACAGACCAATGCCACCATATCCACCACCTGTAATGTTATCTACAGGCCAGTGCCACCATATCCACCACCCTGTAATGTTATCTACAGGGCCTGCCCCACCATACCCACCACCCGTAATATTATCTAAGACCATGCCCCAATCCACACCCGTAATTTTTTAAAAACCATGCCCCAATCCACCACCGAATGTTATCTACAGCCAGTCCCCCAATACCACCACCTGTAATTTACACAGCCATCCCACCTATCCCCCCCCGTAATGTTATCTAAGGCCAATGCCCCCCATACCACCACCCGTAATGTTTTCTACAGCCCTCCCCCATATCCCCCAACTTAAATTTTTTATCACGGGCCAAATCCCACCAATCCACCCCCCTGTAATTTATCTACAGAGTGCCACAATTCCACCACCTTGTAAGTTTCTAAAGACCATGCCACCTATCCCCACCCCTGAAATTTTAACCAATGCCCCAAATCCACCACCCTGTAATGTTTCTTACATCCCGTGCCACCATATCCACCCCTGTAATTTACAAAGGGGCGGTCCAAAAATCCCCACCCCTTAATGTTATCTACAACAGTGCACCTTTTCCCCACCACCCGTAAATGTTATTACAGAAGTGCCACCATACCCACCATGTAATGTATCTCGGGCCAATGGACATATCACCACCCTGAATATTATTACGGCCATGACTATCCACCCCCTTTAAATAATTATCAAAGGGCCGGTGCCATTATATCCCCCACCCGAATGTTACTACGCCCAGTGCCACCATATTCACCACCCTGTTTTTAAATCTACAGGCCGTGGCCCCATATCCCCACATTTGAATTTATCACACCGGCCACTATCCCACCACCCTGTTTGTTATCTACAGCATCCACCTATCACCCCCTGTAATATTATCAAAGGGCCAAATGTCATAAATTTCCACCCCCCTGTAATTTTCTACAGGCCTGCCACCTTTCCACCACCCTAAATTTATTCAGCCTCCCAATATCCCCCACCTGTAATGTTCACAGGCCCGGTGCCACCATATCCACCCCCCGAAAAATTTTTATCTACAGACCAATGCCACCAATCCACCACCCTGTAATGTTATTACAGGCCGGGCCAATATCCCCCAAAACCCGAAATGTTATCTACGGGCCCAAATGCCCCCAATTCCACCATTTTTGTAATTTACTACACCCAGTCCACCATACCACCCCTTTTAAAAATCTCAACAAGTGCCACCAAAACCACCCCCTGTAAT
>JAODAL010086887.1:0-10106 GCA_025379985.1 Phyllomedusa bahiana | reverse complement strand
TTCGTTACCCGAAGTACCCCAAACTTCGATTTGTTCGGGCCCGAATTTTTCCCTTTGAAATTTTAAATTTTTCCATTCCCTTTTTGGAATAATTCGCCCATCTCTAATCTTAATGATGGTTTTTCAAATAAAAAAGATTTGAAAAATATAAAAAGCCCGCGGGGGAAACCCACCCGTGTATGAAGCTTTTAGAAAATTTATTTTCTGTACCCCAAAGAGTACAGTGTACTTACTGAATATTATGTTACATAAGGATTATCTGTACATAAACATTTTACCATTATAAGAAATACTGTAGTAGTACGGGAAAAAAAAGGGCAAGAAAAAAAAGAAAAAAAAAAAATAATACACATCCCCTTTTGGAGTAAAACATAAAAGGGGACGAGCTTTTTTCCTCCTCTCCTCTATAGGATATTTAAAAAAACTTTTTCATAAAATTTTTAATTTAAAATTTTTGTCTCCCACGGGCCCTTTATTGACATAACATTTGGTCCAGCAGGGGTCCAACAAGAAAGAAAGTGGCACAGTAGTTTTCTTGTGCCATTAATGTTTAGTTCTAGCAATTCCTTGTTCACAGCGCTCAGTCAGACCCAGGCAGTTTTCAGGCAAATTTTAAGTTTTTTAAAGGCCCAAAATTTAAAATTTAAAACCTAAAAACAGGAGAAAGCCCAAGGGGTTTTGGTGCCCTGGGCCCACATGGGGACATGTATGAAAGTTGACGCAGACAGGCCACTTCTAAATAGCTGGTGTAGAATATGCCAGTAAGTATAAATCTGTTCTTCTGCTGTTCAAACATACAGGCATATTTTTGGGGGCCCAAATGAAAGCTCGGCAGCCTTTTTAAACCCCTGGTCGGGTGTTGAAACCCGGTTATCCTTAATTTTTCTATGACAGGCCCTTCTAAAGCTTTTTGTTGCCGGGAAAAATGGCACGCCCCATTTTTTTGCTTTTTCACCCAAAAAATATACATACTACCCCCCAATGGAAATTTCAACCCACTCCATGCCTTTTGGTGCCCTCTTCCTGCCCGGGATGAAAAGGCTCCTTCTTTCGTCACCTACCTTTGTCTACCCATCATTCTGGCCCTGCCTACAAAGAATATTCACTCAAAATAGGTAGAACACATATAACTTTTATGAAATCACAGATAAAATACACATAAAGCACTCTCTGCATATCGTAGAGGGTACAAGAAATGACATATCCTAACTTGCCTAAGAATGAGCACATAGACCTAAATAAGACACTTAAAACAAAACAAAATAATGCAGCCATACAGTGATCACAAAAACATAAAAAGGCAATCAAAGAGATATTAATCCATACCACATATGCCACAACATATGTTTCGTCCAGTGCTTTATCTAGCAAGATGATGTCCACATGCAGATCAAAAAATTCCTAATAAATAATGATAGGTAAACATGATAGGCATAGCAAAAATGTGATAACAATAACAGTGTTATAAGCAAAACAGAATCAATATATAAAAATATAAGAATAAGATATGATAAATAGTGAAATAAATACAGTATTTTTTTTAGTACTTATCACAATTGAGGCTAGGTTCACACGTGTGTTGGAGGTTCTGTTTGAAACCTCTGTTGCAAGTTCCATCTGGAAAAATGGAAAAAACAGCACAGCATGATACATTATTTTTTATATCAAAATGACAGACACCAAAGTTTTTATCTAAAGAACCCAATTATAATCAATAGGGTCTATCAGATTCTGTTGGTGTCCATTGTAAGTCAGGTTTAGTTCCACCTATAGTACGGAGGTTCTGAACAGAGCCTCCAATGGAGATGTAAACCTAGCCCTAGAGTTTTATTTTTTAATCTTTCAATTCCAATTTACCTACAACACTGTTATTACAGTTTGTTCCATTTGTCATACGTCCCAATCATTAATTATTGCATTTTTCCTATATATTAATATTTCATTATTAACATCAAATCACAAGTGTGTCATGGTGTTTTTTTTGGTTCTCTTGTAATTGCACTTATGCACTTTATTGTTACACTTGTTCCTTTTTTACATATATTTTCATGTTCATTAACTCACTCACTTATTTTTATTTTATCACTTAAGAATTAGTTGATGCACTCGCTATATGCTTGTTCATGCTTGTTCATTGTTTTTTTTCTGCTATTTTTATTTAATCTCTACAGTACTTGGCTGATAAACTTTGTATTCTAGTCCTAATCTGATCTTTTCTAGTGTCCAACGGCACCGATACACTGAAGGAGGCAGACTGCAAAGGGTTGTCTTCACCATTCTGTTTTACAGAGTCACTGCCAGCTTCAGGCTCACACTTCCTGGTCAGACTGTGGGTGTTTTTACAGCAGTGATTGGCATATCATCTCTGTTGTTTCTATCTAATCCTGTTACAGTGATATGAGAGCAGCAGGTTTGTAAACTTTTCGGTATGCAGGACAAAGACAGCTGTATCCTTTGCTTTAAATAGTTTGCTATACACAGACTATAAATAAAACAGTCATACAGTTACCATGAAATAGCAGGGCCAAATAACATTAGCATATTATGACCACATATCACCACCATGTGGCATCTGAATACTGTTACTAAATAATGCCTTCAAACTCGGGCTATGTTTACTATTTTGCCATAGGCAAACTTAAACTCTATTAGTTCTCAGTCTATAAAGCACTAAAACTTAATATATACAATATATACAACACTTAACCTCTATAACACACTTTTTAAAAACCTGATTTCTAACCTCTCAATTTGTCTCATAAATGTATCCCTTTCTAATTGTGAAAGAATAACTCCTTTTTTATTATCATATCTGGTGGAACACCACCTATTACATCAGCAGGGGGTCAGGCATGACATTTTAATTTGTGATTTTCAACCTCTTTTCACTTTGTTACCTGTAGCAGAGGGTTTCACAAGGAAACCTTATATGCTTCATGCCCATCAGATTAGGGTTGATTGCCCAAGTAAGATGTATCTGGGTTCCTTTTTGCAGTTAGCAAATCACTATATATATAGGGTTTCCCTGCTGATATAATAGGTGGTGTTCCACCAGATTTGATAATAGAAAAGGAGTTAATCTTTCACAATTAGAAAGGGATAAAATTATGAGACAAATTGAGAGGTTAGAAATCAGGTTTTTAAAAAGTTTGTTATAGAGGTTAAGTGCTGTATATAATAAAAGTAAAGTTTTAGTGCTTTATAGACTGAGAACTGATAGTGTTTAAGTTTGCCTATGGCAAAATAGTAAATATAGTTGTTAAAAGTCACTCTTTGTTCTCTTACTAGATTCCATTAGTTTTGAGACTACTTTTCAAACTAAGGCCACACAGTATCACTGCACAATGAATAAAAATACCATCCTTCTAAGAGGAGAGTTGCTGCTGCTGGATCAAAGGGTTAAAAGCTAAGTGGTCTAAGCGAGTATTCTGAGCGTGCGAGTGTGTCTGTTTTGTTTTAAGTGTCTTTTTGCTTAAGTGTGGGGGGGGGACTTAATTTTGGGGTGGGAAGCCCTTGTTAACCTTCAGCAAATACCTGTGTTTATTTTTTCTTTGCAATACTTTTAAAGATCTGTAGATACATATATTTTTCCCCGTTGCAGTTTATAAATTTGTGTCTAGTTTACTTTTTTTGTTTTTAAAAGAGTAGTTTTTTGTCTTTTTGTTCCATAACTGAAAGCAAAATTCCTACTGATTTCGCTAAATAAAATAGGTGACTTGGTCAGGGGGGATTGGTCGGGTAAACTAGTTAGGGGAGTGGGTTTTTTAACCTAATCAGCAGAGCTCAAATTGCAGCTTGTGGACCCAAAGTAGGCCCTTTGCCTTCTAAGAGGAGAATTGCTGCTGCTGCATAAAAAGGGTTAAAAGTTAATGGTCTAAGGGGAGTTTTTCTGAGCGTGGGGGTGTTTGTTGTTTTTTTTAAAGTGTTTTTTGCTTAAGTGTGGGACTTAATTTTTGGGGGGAAAGAAGTCCTTGTTTTTCCTTTCAGCAAAAAACCCTTTTGTTTATTTTATTGAAATACTTTTAAAGATCTGTGCAGACATATATTTACCCCGTTGCAGTTTATACTTTTTGTACCTAGCTTACTTTAATAGTTTTAAAAGATTTAGTTTTGTGCCCTTGTGGTCCCAAACTGCAAGCATAACCCAAAAATGATTTTCTGCTAAATCAATCAGGTGATTTGGGGCAGGTGATTGGCCCGGGTTTAATGTTGGGGAAAAGTGGTTACCTAATAGCAGAGCTAAAAATTGCGGGTTTGTGGACCCAAGTAGGCTTTTGCCCCTTTCAAAGGGAGGAGGTTGCTGCTCTGAAATAAAAAGGGTTAAAAGCTAAAGGGGGTCTTTTTTGAGTTTTTCTGAGCGTGCGGTGTGTTTGTTTTTTTTTAAAAAATTTGGTTTTTTTTGTTTAAGGGGTGGGACTTAATTTGGGGGGGTTTTTAAAGTTTTGGGAAACTTTTAAAAAAGGGAAAGTATTATACGATTTTTCCTATTTGTATTGAAATTTTTTTTTTTTTGGGGAAACATCCCCATGAGTTCCACTTTTGGGACCATGTTGCCCAGTGCAAAACCCTTGGGGAAAAATGTTGCCACCCCTTGGAGAAAACCCCTTTCGAGGGGGCACTCCCTGTGCAAGTTGTGTGCACACTGCACATTTAAAAAGCCCGTTTCCCGGGAAGCAATTGGGAACACTGAGATCCATTGCAATTTGGGGAAGCGAGTTTCCTGCCCCTGGAAATTTCACTCAAAGGGTTAGATGCTGGGGGGGGGGGCCCAGCATGGGGGTGCGGAAAACTGAGGCAGCTAGGGGGGAAACAGTTTAAAAAAGAAGGGAAAAGGGGAAGGTGTTAGGGAGGCTGTCCGGAACTGGCCCCCCCAAAAAATTTTTTGCAAGATTGGCGGATGAGGGGGATGGGTCGGGAAATAGCATTCCTTGCAGAAAGACACTCCCCCTGTCTGCTCCAGTAAGTTTGGGAATGGGATTTGCAGGTCGGGACTGCCCAGGTGCTATTTATTTGGGGGACTCCATTAAAAGGGGGCACAGACAGGGCAATATGCCAAAAAGGGCCCGGGATCGTGAAATTTATGTTGTTTCCCGGGGCCACGGATTGGGCATATCGCGGATCGGCCCCTGACGGATTGCTGGGTGGGGCTGGTGAGAACCCGCTGTCAGGGGCCCACATTGGCCCCAAGGGAAAAATTTGAGGTAGGGGGAAGTGCCCTTTTAAAATATGTTTTAGGGACTTAGGAAAAAAACCCAAAGGAAAGGGAAACCTCCAAGGTAAAAATTTTAAAGGAAATATTCCCTGTTCCACGGGCCCCAAAACCAGAGAGGCAGAGGGGATTAGAGAGGTGAATAAGGGGCCCAAAAATTGGTGTAGGAAAGGGGTTTTGGGGTTTTTTTGGAGAACTGGGCTGATTCCCTGTCTTGGCTCCCGGCTCTATGCTAGGGAGGGGCTGCCCCAAAAAATGGGGGGGGTTTGCAGCTGTTTTTTGGGGGACAAAAGGGCTGGGAAAGCTGAAGGAATTTTTTAAATGGGGATGGGGGGAGGGAAACTACAAAATATGGGGTTTTGCAAGATAGTGAAGTTTAGAGAGCTGGGAATTAGTAATAAATCAGGGGGGGGAGTGGGGGGGAAAAAGGGGTTTTGTAGCAATATTTTAAAAAAAAATAGGGAAAAAAGGAAAAAACTGGAAAATTATAAATTCCCTGCTGCCAATGCCAGGGTCTGACCAACAAAAAAAAAATGAACTAGAAGTTTTAATTTGCAAAAGAAAAAATGACCATAGGGGGGAAATTCCCTGAGAAATGGCCCTGGTTTGGGGAGCCCCCGCCCCCCCCCTGGGGGGTTTGACTTGCGGGGTTACATTTCTTTTTAGAAGTGCCCGTAAAAGGGGAATGGGGGAGGGGGGTTTGAAAAACCCCGGTTAAACCCCCCCCAAAAAACTGCAGGGGAATAGGGAACGGGTTTGTGAAACAGGGGGGAATAAATTAGGGGTTTTTAAATTCCCCCCATGGGAGGTAGTAAAGAAAATTTTAATTTCCCTAATAAGGGTTGCTAAAAGGCCCAAATAAAACAGAACCATTGAAGTTATGCCCGGGCCCAAACAGATGAAGCATCAAATCAAAATGCGGTTGTTATTCTGAGCAAATTTTAACTACCCAAAAATAAACTGGGAATCTGAAACCTGTGGGCTTCAAAAAGGAAAACAGGTTTTTGTCTTTTAACTAAAGAAATTTTAACCTTTCCCAAATGGTGCAGGAAAAACCAAATGGGGGAAAGGGCCCCTTCTAGACTTAATATTGGCCCCCCATTAAGCCCCCTTGACAGAGAAAACCCCAAAGGTTCATTTTAGGGGGGCCCAAAAATAGGGAATTTAGTGCCCCCCAAAATTTATAAAAAAACCCCCTTCCCAATTTATCCCCCCCCAAAAAGGGGTTTTTGCCCATGGACCCAACCAAAAACCCCCTGAATTTTGGGTGGAAAGGGCAAATTTTTCCCCCTCCCCTTAAAAGAGGCACAAAATATGTACTGACGGGGACAAGGTGTTTAAAAATACCCAGAAAAAAAAATAAAAAGGAAGACCCCCCCCTTTAAAAACCCAAAACCCCCTTGGCCGCCCCACTGTGAGGGTCCCATCCCCCTTTATGGTAAAAAAATTTAATTGGGAAACCCCGGGAAAAAAAACCCCGGGGGGGGGAATAAAACCAGAATGTAAAGGAAGGGCAATAAAAAACAAAAGAAAAAGGTTTCGGGCCTACTATAAACAGGGAGAAAAGTGAAGAGGCGCTAAGGGATATAGGAAAAGAAAAAAAATTTGTTTTAAAAATAAAGATAACGGCAGCAAAGCGGGAAAGACAGAAAGGACAATTCCCCCCAAAAAAAAGGGTTAAAACTAACCCCAAAAAAATTTTTTTAACTAATATAAAATATTTAAAAAGATTAAAAAAAAGAAAAGGGGTTGGCCTTTTTAAAAAAGTCCCAAAAGGGGAGGTTTTATAGGGGCAAAATGAGAAAAAAGCAAACCTTTTTAAGGGACATTTTCCTTCTCCCCCTGAAATTTAAACCCCCGGGGGAGGGAGGGCCCCCTTCCCCCCCCCCCTTTGATGAGTTAAAAGGGAGGGGGAAAATTTTTTTCCCCCCCCCCAAAACTTAAATGCCCCCCTTGGGTCTAACCCCCATGAAGGGCAGCTCCCCCCTTTGGGAAAAAATTTAAAAATTTGGGGAAAAAACCCCCGGGCCCTGACGGCCCGCGTTTTCCAAAGGGAATTAAAGGGGGTTGTCCGCAAAAAAAAGAATACCCTTTCAAAAATTTTAGGGCCCACAAAATTAAAGGGAACATTTTTCCAAAAAAATTAAATTGCTTTTTAAATCTGTTTTTTTTTTAAAGGAGTCCCCCAAGGGGTGAATTTAAATCACCTCCCGGGGCCCTTATTTCAGTTTCCTTCATGTTAACCCCCTGACCTGTTAACCCAATTCCCCCTCCCCCCTTTCCCCGTTTTTCCCCCTTTGTGATGCAGTGGTAAACGCCCCCTTTTAACCCCAGGTCGGGGCCCCAGCCTCTGGGCCTTTGGGGCATTTAAAACCCCGTAAATTTAAATTCTAAAATTTAAAAAAGTTTCCCTTAAAATTTGGGGCCCCTTTTGTTTGGCCGGGGGATCGATAAAAGTCCTGGCTTTTTTGCAGTTTTTGGAGAAGTTTCCCCTGAGAATCCTAAACCCTTTTATTTTAGCCAAACTGAAAACCCCAGCGTTGAAAAAACCCCAACGGAGTGTATAATGTAAAATCAAGTCTCTAAAACCGGAAAGTGCCCGAGTTTTTTATTTTTTTCCTCCAAAAATGAAAACCCCTGAAAAGGGAGGACAAATCCCTTTTTTTAAATTGTTTTTGATAGGAACCCTTAATTTTTTAAAAATTTAGGCCCCTGAAAATAACGGGTATTCCCAAAGGATTGGCGAAATAGCAAATGTGGTTTCCAAATTTTCCCAAAAAGGGCCCAAAAATGTTTCCCTGGAAATAAAAAAGGCCCGGTATTTTAAACCTCTGTTGTGGGTTTAAAATTTTTTGGGGAAAGGGTTTTCCCCTAAGAGTTCCCCTATCCCTAGGTATTTTTCCCCTGAAAATTAAATGTATAAACCCCAAACCCCCCTCCCATGGGTTTATAAAGGACCCGGTTTAATGCCCAGCCTATTCCATCTGCCTTTATTGGGGAAGGGTTGGGGTTAAAAGGAATTGGAGGGGGGAAAAGGGCACTGGATGTCCTCATTTTTGGAAATTTTTCCCTAAAACATTTGATTCCCTTTTCCCACAAAAAAGGTTTGGTTTTAAAATGGGGAATGTTTGGGGAATGGGGGGAAAAAATGGGGTGCAAGTGGGAAAAGAAACTGGCTCACTGGATAGAAAACCCCCATAAAGAAGTGGTAATTAAGGGGTGCTTTACCCCAAAATGGATCCCTTTTTCCAAAGTTGGGGTACCACTGGGCCTCAGTTTTTGGGCCCCCCTTCCCTTTTTAAATTTTTTCCCCAAAATTGATGTTTACCCCGGGATTGCACAGTAGAATATCAAATCTTTGCAAAATTGATTCTATGCCCCTGAAAAGGGAAAATTCCCACAAAATTGGGGAAAAAGTGTTTTTAAAAACAAAGGGTTCCTGGAAAAATGGGGGGCCGGGCTTGAGGGAGTTGGTTTAAATTAAAATTTGGATGGTTATAAAAAATAAAATAGGAAATTTATAAATAGAAAGCCCCATGGGGAGGAAAAACCCAAATTACATGATTACAATTTAAAAAGGGAAAAAAGGCTGAGTAAAAGTAAACCAGGGGAAAAGGATTTTGGAAACCCTTTTGGGACGAAAACTTAATTGTAGCAGACGGGTGTCGGGCAGCAGTGCCCAAGGTTTTAATTGGGACCCATGGGGTGTTTTAAAAGGGGCATGGGTTCCCAATGATGGGAACATTTTCTCCCACTATAAAAGTCACGGGCAAAGCCCACACATGGTTATTTGTTATGGGTTTTGGGCACCAGTGCACAGGAAAACATTGTAGAGTTTAAAAACAGGAAAAAAGGGCGGGCAACAAAAAAAAATTTAAAAGGCCTGGGTGGACTGCAAATACCCGAAAGATTAGAAGGGTTAGGGAAAATTTAGTTTAGAGAAAAGAGGGCTTCGGGGGGACAAAATAAATATTTTTAAAATAAAATTTAAGGGGCCCAAATTATAGAGATCTCGCTAAAGATTTATTTATATCCAGGACGGGAAAATCAGGAAAAAGGGGGGCATCCTCTATGTCTTGAGGAAAGAAAGTTTCTACATAACTTTTAAAGGGGAGGGGGAGGGATTTTTTAAATGTTAGAGGGGGTGGGGGACGGGGAAAATCTTCCCAGGGGAAAAATTGCCCTGGTGAATTCACTAAAGAGTTAAGAAGGGTTTGGGGAGGGGGTTTTCTGGAGGGGGTTTAAAATTTAAAAAGTTATGGATTAGGTTTTCTGAAGAAGGGTCTGGTTTAATTTTTTGATGAAATTTAAAAACCAAGTTAAGTGATTTAGGATTTTTAGGGGGGGGGTCGTTGATCCAGGGATTTATTCCGATTGCCAGATTAGAGTCAGGAAGGAATTTTTTTTTTTCCCTTGGGCAATTGGTTCCCTCATGGGGGTTTTTCCCTTTCCCTCTGGATCAACATTTTAAATTTTAAAGAAACGCTTTAATAAATGGGCTAAAATAGAGGGACAATGTTTTTTTTGGGCCTGACAAATATGTAACTATGTAACTATAAATATGGGGAAAAAAACAACTATACCACAAAAAGACCAATATTCCCACCGGGCAAAGGCTCTTTTAGTGGAAAAATTTACAAAAAATAGTTTGGTTTCCCACAGATGTTTGGGACACCATATTAGTAAATACAGTACAGTTATTTCCGGGGACCTTTCTTTTTTTTTATTCCTTTTTCTCTCCTAAAACCTTGACCACATGTTGTTTTTCTTTACCCACAGTTTTTAAAATAACAAATCTTGCGAGTTTATAGTACATTTTTCCCTTTGGGACTCTTTGCTTATTATTTCCCTACCCCAAATTTTTAAATTTCCCCCTTTTTAAAGAATCTTTTTGATG
>JAODAL010086886.1:0-10106 GCA_025379985.1 Phyllomedusa bahiana | reverse complement strand
CAGCCTCGAGCCTAGCAACCCGGGAAAATCATGGACCCAATCAGAGCTTATAGAAACCCAATTGAGCTCCACTTTCACTACTATGTGCTGTGAAAAATAAAAAGCGGCTTGATTGGTTGGGGGGCCCTTGATTGGGGGCTTGGCTCTGATTGGTTGCTTGCACCTGATTGATTGTTTTGAGTCTGATGGTTGCTTGCGTTGATTGGGTTGCTATGGCTCTGACGGGTTGCCTGGGCTTGATTGGTTGTTATGGTTGATTGGTTGTTATGGGCTTGTTGGGTTGCTTGCGTCTGTTTGGGTTGCTATGCATTGATTGGTTGCTATGAGCTTTTGGTTTTGGTTGTTTTGTAGACTTGATTGGTTGTTATGAGCAACAAAGAAAGTCTTAGACCTAGACAATTTTCATACATATGGCCCTTTATGTCTATATATTAAACACTGGTAATTTTAAAATTTTAAGTCCATATAATAAATACCAATAATTTTTTAAAAAATTTTAGTCCACATAATAAACACCAATAATTCCTGGTCAGGCTGTGGGTGGTTCAACAGTCTTGACTGGCTTATCACTCGGTCCCCGTTTGGATGCAGATTTGAAGGGGCGTTCACCGAGCCAGCTGTTACTCACCTCTCCCCTCTCCTGCTTGTCTTTTGGCTAGCAGGGGTATCCCCCTTTAAAGGCTCCACAGCCAGCTTTGACTTTTAAAGAACCAGTGCCCTTTTTTTTTCCCAAATACCGGTCTGGACTCTTTATTAGGTCACTTCCTCCTGCGCTCTCGCCTTGTTTTGGGTTTTTTTCCCAGCCTGTTTCTTTTTATTGTTTGCCTATTCTTGATTCTGACCTTATGCTTTGGATCTCGACTATTCTTTTACTGCCGTACCCGACTTTTTGTGTGTGCCGGATACTTCTGTCCATGACCCACTCATGGTGCCGACTGCCCCCGTTACTCCCCCGTACAGGTAAAACCTCAGTTGTCACCACGAGAGGCCACGTCATAGGTAGCTCCTGGTGTCTCGTTGCAAAAACCTCCCCCCTTGCGGAGGCTTTGTAAGACTGGGGGTTTGGTAGGGTATTTTAACGGGGTATTGGGGGCGGTATTCAAAGAGGGGGGGGGGGGCCCCATCGACTTGCATTGTCAGCGGGACAAACAATGGACATGTCACTTCTCTCCATGTGTGTACAATATGATTGTATTGTATGCGCAGGGAGACCTAATTGCGGCGCGTATTTTGCCGCGTATGAAGGAAATATGGGGGAAAAATAAGTGCAAAATTTTTGCTTACAAAAGCCGTTGAAATACCCTTTGCTCCGTTCTGCGGGTTTAAAGTTCTTTGCTGACCGAGGACCCATACAAAGTTCACACTTGTGAAATTAGCAGAGATAAATTTTTTTATCTCTAAACAAAGAAAAAAAAACCACAATGTTTGGAAATTAGCTTCATTTCCCTTTCCCACGGTTAAAAGTATAACTGTAGTAATAACACCCCTTTAAAGTCCTGTCTCTGGCCCCTTGCGGTAATATTTTGGCTTCCTACAGCTTAGGGCACGGGGATACAGTCTGACACTCTCCATGGAGTCACTATTCAGTTCTGCTAGGAGCTATTTCTCGCCTGGAATGTTGGGTAATCTCATCTTGTCGGATATATAAAGTCTTTTTGCGGGCAACCTCCATTTTAAAGGTGTCTGAAGGGGAATGAGGAAAATTTTTGTCAGTGATGTGGTAAAAAGGTCCCCGTTGTATCATGCCCCAGAAAACTTTTTGTCTTGAATCCATCAATTATTTGTATAAACCCCTTCAATGCAGGGAAAATACCTGAATTTTTTAGGTTTTATTTTCTTTATTTTTTACACTTTGTTTTTTTTATTAACAGTATAGACTATAATCAATAGCCCAAAAAGAACAGTAATCATTGAAAAAGTTCAATAAAGTTCAAAAAACCCCATTATAATTTGTATCATATAAAAACCTAATAAAAATCCCACAGATAAAATAAAAATTTTTAGCCCCGCTTTCGATGTATATGGATTGTTCTTTTGTTAAAAGGCTAAAAAAAACCTTTTACCTTTTTAAAACTACATATTATTTTTGGGAGACGTTTGCCACAAGAAAATTGCTTTTAAAGTGTCAGTGTGCGGGCCCAAAGGGGGAAATTTGGAAAAGAGTATGCCCCATCTTTTCAACCTACGGTTTTATACGTCAGTCGGGGATAAGCCACCCTTGACCCCCTTGATTTCTTTTATCAACCCCAAAAGAAATTGTTTATCTCATTATCAGGGTTTCCCCTGTTGGGACAGCCCTGCTGTTTAAAAAGGGGGTTTGCCCAACAGGTTTAAAAGTAATACAGTGCAGACCAAAAATTTGGGAAACACCCTTCTCATTTCAAACAGTTTTCTGTTTTTTTTTCCATGACAAATGAAAATTTTGTAATTCACACTGGGGGCATAAAAACTTAAATTTAAAACACATGGGGGAATTATATACTTAACAAAAATGTGAAAAAAACTGAAAATTTTTCCCGGGCCTTTTTTGCTTTTTTTACGCTTTGCAAAACTTTGGGCATTCTCTTGATAGCTTAAAGGGGGGTTTCACCTGAAAGGGGTTTTTCCCTTCAAATTGGCCCTGCCCGGGTTTTAAAATAAGTGGGATTTTTTGGGCCTTAAAAAAGGGGTTTGGGAAACCCTTTCGTTGGGTTGTTTCAAAAAGTCAGGGGGATCACAGCTGATTTTTTCCTACTGAAGGACGGGTTGGGGGAAATTTCTTTTTTTATTCAAGAAATGGAACTAAGGAAGATTAATGGGGTGGACCAAAAAAAATTTTTATTGGGAAAAATTAAAGGGGGGGGTCAGTCGGGGGTCTAAAAATTGGTTTTTTTGAAAGTGAACCCAAAGTGAAATTCCCAAAAAACCATCAAGTGCTAAAAAGGAAACTGGCCCCCATGAGGACCCCCCCCCCCGAAAAAGGAAACCCAAGAGTAAACCTCGCGGGGCGGGAGGATAATTTTCATCCGGTTTTCCCACCTAAAGGAAACCCCGCGGGTTTTAAAGAACCCCAGATTTACCAAACCTGGTAATGAAACCACATGAGTTCTAGCACCCAAACACATCTTTTCAACAATTTTTAAAGGGGAACTGTGTGCAGCACCCTTTCCCATGGTAAAATAGCTGCTAGGAAACCTTGCAAGGACGGAAACAAGCAGAAGAGACTTTTTTGGGCAAAGAACCGGGGGGGGGGGAATGGAATTGCCCCAGTAAATCGGGGGCTTTGGTCTTTTGAGTCCAAATTTTAAAATTTTGGTTAACCCGTGTTTTTGCAAACAGAAAAGGGTAAACAATTTTTCTACTGCCCTGGCCCACCTAAAACATGGGGGAATTTTTGGGGTTTGGGGGGGGTTTGGGGAAAACATTATTTTTCAAAATTAAAACGAAACCCCACATTTCCCAGCATCTTGCAGTGGCATGAAATTTCCATCCGGTAGGCGTTAGTTGGACGACATTTTTTTTAAACAGGACAATGCCCCCAAACACACCTCCAGACGTGTAAGGGCATCTGACCAAGAAGGAAGTGAGGGGGTGCTACCCAGATGACCTGGCCCCCACATCCCGACCTGAACCCAAATCGGGTGGTTTGGGGTGATGGACTGCGAGTGAAGGAAAAGGGGCCAACAAGTGCTAACATCTCTGGGAACTCCTTAAGACGTTTGGAAAACCATTTTAAAAGGTATAGTCTTGAAGCTCCCAAGAAATCCAAAGTGTAAAAACAGTAATCAAAGAAAAAGCGGTATTTTTGAAAAACCCTAAAATTAAAACATATTTTAGTTGTTTCACACTTTTTTTGTTCGTTTAATCTACTATTTTTAATTCAAGTTTTGATGCCTTCAGTGTGAATCTACAATTTTTATAGTCTTTAAAAAACAAAAACTCTTTGGGAAAGAAAGGTGGTCCCAAAATTTTTTTTGTACTGCATTTCTTCCTGCGGCCCTTTTGTGGTGTACCACATTCTTTTATGTTGGCTTACCAAGTCCCATCATCTGTTTGTTAACAAGCTAGAAGTGAAGTGAAAACCTGAAACTGTAAAACTGCTCACAGCCTGAACAGAAAGTGAAAGCCTGAAGCTTTAGAACTGCCCACATCCTAAACAGGAAATGGGAGCCTAAGTAAAAAAATTTCTGACCCCAAACGGGAAGGGGGAGCCTGAAACTGAGAAGGGGCCCCAGCCTGAAACAGCAAGTTGAGCCTAAAAGCTATGAACTGCCCACCCCCAACAGGAAGTGGGAGCCTGAAGCTGGCTGTGAAGATCAGGCTTTGTTAAACAGCCTCATGAGAAAGCAGAAGGTCTTTTTGGCCCCCTCTCGTGCCAGGGTTCAGAGGCATCTGCAGTCTCTGCACTCTATAGAACTAGTCCTTTGGTAGAGGCTTTCACATGTTACAAGGCAATGATATCTTCAGATATGATCATATTTTTACTGTTCTAAATCTTAACACATATTAATTTTTTTTTTACCCAGCGGTGATTGAATTTACAAAGGAATTCTTGTTTTTCTCTAGTTTTATAATTAGGCAACCTACCATAGGAGTGCACACTGGGGTTAAAAATTTGATAGGTTTACCCCACACGAAATGATTATTTTCCTGCATTCCCTTTTGGGTTTTATTGGAAAGGATCTGTTTTGTTTGCGTCCCCTATGATTTATTTAGTAGCAGGGGGGGTCTCGTGCATTCATTATTTGGTTTTGAATCAGCTTTTATACCTTCTTGAAATTGTCTCCTCGTTATTTCAAAGATTTTGTAAGATGAACCCAGGGCAGGTGAACAGGGAAGGAAGACAACATGTGGGACCTGAGCTCGGCTCCCCAAGTATGTCCCTGCTTACATGACTGCCCGGCTCTAGATGACCGGCGGCAACTGGGCGACAGTCCCTTCCCCCAGATACGTGCACGTAAAAGACAGACAAAAAAAGACAAGCGGTAAAGAGAGGTACGATGGATCGAGTCAAAACCAGAGCAGGCAAAGAGGTACAAAAACATAAGGCAAGAGAGGAGTCAGAAGAGCAGCCAAAAGATCAATAAATCAGAACCAGCAAGATAAAGCGCACACCAGATCCAGACAAGTCACCAGCAAGGACCAAGTGTCAGGGGAGGTATTAAAAGGAAGAGGGGCCTGGTCCAGAAAGTGATTGCATGGCTCCCGGGCATCCCGGGCAGAGACCCCAATGGTAGAGAAGTCTGTCAAAACCTAACTGATTAACCTCGGATCAATTTTTAATGTTATAAAATAACAATTGTAGTGACCGGGTTTGGAGAAGGGGCTGGGACATTTTAGATTTTAATATATAACAATTGTAGTGCCCGGTTCTGGAGAAGGGTTGGTTACATTTCTGATGTAATAATATAAAGGTTTAGGACCAGGTTTGGGAAAAGGGGTCTGGATACTTTCTAATTAATAAATAACGGAAAAGTGCCGGTTCTGGAGAAGGGCCCCTGGATACATTTCTAGTGTAATAATAAACGGTTATGTGCCCAGGATTCTGGAGAAGGGCCCCGGATACATTCTAGATGGAAAAATATAAAAAGTTATAGTGCCCGGGATTCGGGGAAAAGGGGTTTTGGTACATTTCAGATGTAAAAATATAAAAATTTAAAGTAAACCCGGGGTTTTCTGGAAAAGGTTTTGGATACATTTCAAAAGGGGAAATAATATAACAAGTTATAGTGACCAAAATTCTGGAGAAGGTCCGGATAATTTCTAGATGGTAATAAAACAAGTTAGTGCCGGATTTGGAAAAGGGTTTGGAACATTTCAGATGTAAAAATAAAAACAAGTTTTGTGACTGGATTCTGAAAAGGTCGGATACATATCTAGATGAAAATAGAAAAGTTCTAGTGACCGGGATTTGGAGAAGGTTTGGGATACTTTTCTAGATGGAAAAATTAACAAGTTATAGTGACCGGGATTCTAGAGAGGGGTCTTGATCCAGGTTTATTCTAATTGCGAGATTGGAGTCAGGAAGGATTTTTTTCCCTAAAATCAGGACAATTGGCTTCTGCCTCATGGGGGTTTTTGCCTCCTCTGGATCAAAACTATAGAGCAATAGGCTGAACTGGATGGACGGCTGTCTTTTTTCGGACTTACAGACTATGTAACCATTTCCAGCCCAGGCCAGCTGTTGCGACCGGCGCTCGCGACTCCTCCTGCGGGCGCCGCCGCAGCTCTGCCCCGGTCCTCGGGACAAGTGCCGCCGCTGCCCCGGGGGCGGGCGCACTTGCCCTCCGGCGCGTCAGTACTTACCCGCCGCGCTCCTGTCTCCTCGCATTTCCCTGCGTCCGGTGCGCGCGCCCCTGTGTCTAAGCGCGCGGCCCCGGGCCCTTGTGAGTTTTAAAGGGCAGTGCGCCGGAATTGGGTAATTGCGGGGCACTGCCTTTTTTTCACCTGGGCGCTTCCGCCGCCCCTCCCGGGATCTTTATGCCTTGCCTATCGAAAAGGGTTCCCTATTGTCCGCCTGACTACCGGGTTACCGTCCCCTCGCTTCCGTTTTTGACCACGTATTTTCCGGCCCGACCGCCGCCTGTCCCCGCCACATCATTGCCCCCTGCCGCCTTTGCCTCCCCCCCGACTACGGCCGCCTGATGTTTTTTGCACCCGCTATCTTCGGCTGCCCCCGCAAGCAAGTACTCAGGGGGAAACGACCGGGGTAAACTCCCCCGCGAAGCCCCACCCCGCTTTGCGGCGGGTCTGGTGAAAAGGGACCTTTTAGTTTTCCTTTCCCGGGCGTGGCTTACCCCATCGCTTGTGGGGCCCCAGTGGATAAAATTCCGCTCCAACCGTAACAGTAAGATCCGGCCATGGATCTCCCAAGGTCCCGCTGCCCGTGTGGCGGCGTCTCTCCGGGGTGACCCGACAGTCTCAGAAGGGCCCAGCAGGGGCAAAGCGGGGACAGTTACCGCCAGGGTGCAGCCTCGTAAAACCCGCCCAGCAGCAACCTCCATCCCCCTGTGGCCGCCCCCCGCTCCGGCGTTTCCCAGGGGGCTCCTTTGGGGGCCCCAAGCCCGTTTGTCGCTCCCTCCCAAAATTTTGACGGTGACCCAAGCTCTGCGGGGGGTTTCCTCCCCAGTCCCCAAAAGCACTTTGAGTAAGGGGGAAAATTCCCTGTCAGAATGTTCCAAAGGTGGCGTTTTGGTCCCTGTTGTCCGGAAGGCCCTGGCCGGGGGTACCCCTCTAGGTACAGGAGCGACCCGTGACTGGGACTGCATGCCTTCCTCGCAAAATTCCCGAGTGTTGGGAGCCACCCGGCATTTTCTGCAGAAGGGCACTCTTGAACCTACGCCAGGGTAAATTTCAGTCGGGGTAGCGGGTTTTTCGCCCCCTGGCACAGAGTTGTCCGGAATGACGCCGCCCTGCGGCCACCTTTAAGAAAAGGCCTTTCCCGCAGTATCAAAAAACGCCCTTGGCCCCAAAAGATTTGCCCATCCTTTTAAGCGAATTAATCCCTGGCCACTCGCATTTTACGTGCGCTCGCGAAAGGCAAAAGAGCTCCCCAAGATCCGACCTGGCGCGACCCCGCCCCTCTGCCCCCCTGTCCGGGGTTCCAGAGGCCTCCACTGCCGCTTCCTCTACCTTCTGAAGGAACCCGCAGGTGGATCAAGTCCCATTTTTAGCAGGAAAATTTCCCCGGGTGCACAGAAGCTATTTGTACTGCGCCCTCCGATCATTTTCGGAGGGGCTGCCGCTTCCCCCCAAGTCCGGGAAATCCCCACCTAGGCTATGTTGGGAGGCTCCCTAGGTGAGAACTCTTTTCCCCCCCCGCCTGACATGCCGGTGGGGATCGGGCTAACTCGGGTCTTGTATTTCCACCTCCTCGTTCCTGGACTCCCGGGTTTGCCGGGAAAATTTATCCACGCCGCCCTTGTACCCCTTTCCCCGCTTCCTGTGGTTAGTCTGGAAAGCCGTTTGGTGATTTCCCCCGTCAAAAAGGGGGCTGCTTGGGGGACGCCCTTTCCGGGACAGGACCAAACCATGACCCCCCACGTGGGCGCCCTGCATAAAAAGGGGAAAATCTCCCTCTACCTGTCTCGGCTTCCTGCGATCCTTTTGGGGCTCCTGTGGGTGCAGCGCCGCCCCCCACGTTAATTGGGTGACAGGGGAGGTCATGCGCTGGGGGCCTGACTGCTGGAATCTTGTTGGTGGAAACCCCGCCCGGTGCGCCCGTTCCTTCCCAACCTCCCCCAGGCCTCTGCCAGGTTTGCTACGGAAAACCCGGGGGTTTCGCGGCTCTTTCCCCAGAAGCAGGCTGAGATCCTTCCCCCCATCGCCCCCATGATCCCTTTTTGATCTACTGCCGGGGGGCCAGTTCCTCCTGGGCAGGGTTTTCCCACTGTCGGTATCGGAGACCCAGGCCATGTCGACCCCACATTCGGGAAAACCCCAGAAGGGCTTTATCGCAAATCCTCCTCCACGGCGGGGGCAGGATTTTTCTTCGTGCAAAGAAAAAGAGGGTCTTTTTAAGGCCGGTTTTTCGACTATCGGGGTTAAAAAAATCAGATCAAAAAACCGCTATCCCCTTTCCCCTGATCACGGAACTGTTTACCCCTTCGCGGAGCAAAAATTTTTTTCCAAGTTTGACCTGCGAGGGGCCTACAACCTCAACCGCATTCAAGGGGGGATGTGGAAAACTGGGTTTTTAAAAAAGGGAGGCACTTTAATATCCTCAGCCATTCGGTCTGTGCAAAGCCCCAGAGTCTTCCAAGAATTTGTGAACGTATCTCCGGGGTCTCCCTTTTCACGTGAGTCGTTCCCACCTAGCGACATTTTGGGGTTCTCTGCCGTGTGGAGACTCATGCTCTCCCCTGGGCCCCCTGTATTGGGGGCTACGTGCCAACACATCGCGCTAAATTAGAAAAGTTCTCCCCCAGACCAGTTCCCCTTCCTTGGGTTTCTATCTCGGACCCGGCGTTGGGCCGCCCAAAGGCCAAAAAGGATTTGCATTTTGCCAATAAATGAAAAGGCGGGACAGATCAAAATACGTAAAAAAGCCAGAAAGAGCTGATTGGTTGAGCCCAGGGGGTTGAACCCCCCCCAATCATATGTAGTGCGTCTATTTTGAGTGGGAAAGAAGGCGGTGAAAGGGCCCCTAAAATTTTATTAATTCTTTGGGAAATATTTAGAACGGTGTTTGGGTTGGGGGAAGAGGGCTCGTCCATTACCCAAATCACGCTGAGCTACCTTCCATAGATTCTAGGGGAAAAAAATGAGAGCGAGCTCTGTTTTTTGATTGCTAAGTTAAAAAGGGCGGGTTTTATTTGGACCAATGGGACAGCAACGACGCCTTATGGGTTTTCTTAATGCAATCTATAATAAAACTCGCTCCCTCTCCCATTGGTCCAAATAACCGCGTCTTTAACTTAGCCAATCACAAACGAGCTGGGGCCGCATTTCTTTTCCCCCAAAAAAACCCCAGAGAAAATTGTCACCTGCTGATGGGCTAAACGGGCAGCCCCTTTCCCCAACCAATCACAGTCTAAATTTTTCCCATAGACAGTAATAAATTTTAGGCGCCCTTCTAAAGCGCCCTTCCCTTTTTCCCCCTCAAATAGACACACTACATATGATTTGGGGGGATTATATCTGGCCTGGTCTCAAACCCTCAGCTTTTCTGCCTTTTTTACTGTATTTTTTAACTGTCCCCCCCTTTTCTTTGATTGGTCAATACTTCTCCTAGGTTAAATGGGTTCCCCTGTCGCTCCTTTTGATTTGGCGGTTTATGCCGACCAAGAAACGCTTACAGAATTTTTAAAATTAAAGTATTTTCCAGGCAATTCTCTATACGCAATTTCCCGAGCAGCGCGATCTCGGCGAAAACACGTTGTTAGGGTTTTTTTTCTGTAGTTTATAGAAGGTTTCAGCTCTTTTACAGAAAAGGTTTTACATTTAATAAAAATTATTTATTTACTAATCTCCTGCCGAGGGCGAGATTTCAGTGCCCCGACTGTCCAAACACAAAGGAGAAAATACTGACGCTCTATTGGCCAGGATAGCCCAAACCCCGCTAGTCAACCAAGCACTCTTTTCTGATTTTTTTCTGTATTTTTAACGTCCCGCCTTTGATTTTGATT
>JAODAL010086885.1:0-10106 GCA_025379985.1 Phyllomedusa bahiana | reverse complement strand
AAGCTGGCCATAATTAAAAAAACCCCACAAATTTAATAAAACAGAGGATTTGTACCAATGTATCCTGCAAAAAATAATCCCTTTTAAAAAACAAAATTTTTAGACTATTTAAAATTTAATTCAAAACCCCCATTTTTCCCACTGCAATTAGATGATACAGCATACTGACACTATCTGTCAGGGGAGTAATCGCCCCGATAAGAGGGCCCCGGGTTTTTAATGACAGACAATGTCACTAATGGTGTATAAACCCCTTTAAAATCCAGCGGGACATAAAATTGTTTTTAAACAGGCAATGTTATATAGAAAAAAACATAAATTTAAAACATGGGCTTAAAACAGGGCCAAAAAATGGGGACTTCGGGGTACAAAAATTTTTGTCCTCAGTGACATGGATTTCAGCGAAGTAATCAATGAATTAATAAAAAATTGAGAATTGCACTGATACTGTTCTTTGGGTCAGCTTAAAAAGAATCAATAGTGGCCCTCTATGGAGGTGCGAACAGAGCAAAACATGCAGCAGGCCCAAAGGTGAGCCTTTTATAAAGCAACCGAATTGCAAAATCTATTTTGGTTTTGGGTTGGGACGGGAGTCCATACGGGTAATCCATTGGGGCCTCCTTCACGGGTTTCGTCTTCCCTTTTCCCCCCCTCTGGGGGACTGTCTCAAACTTCCAAAATCAAAAAGCGAGAGTTTCCCCTTTATCTTGGGTGCCAGGGTATAGAGGTGCTGGGGGAACTTCGTATTATATGGCAGCATTGAGCGAAGTATCGTTCATTTTAAATTTGGAAGTAATGTGTTGTGTTTATGGTTGATTTAGTATTTTTTTTCCACAGTGAGAAATTTTGAATCCCTGATGAACCCTAAAATTGTATGGGGGAAAGCGTCGGGATGTGGGATATAAAGGTGTTTATACACGCAGTAGTGAATTGTCTGTCATTAAAGCGGAGCGTCTTTATGGGGGGGTTTACCCCCACGGGCGTAGTGCACGTATGCTGTATCATCTAGGATGCAGGGTATAATAGGGGTTTTTGATATTAATATTTTAAATAGTTTGGGAAAAGTTATGTTTTAACAGGGATTATTATTTGCAGTGATACATCATCACATACTTCCTTCCAGAGCTGGTCGTCCTGTTTACCAGCACTTTTTCCCACTTTCCAGCATGCAAATTCAGCCTGGCAGAGGGGGAGCACTTGACCTCTTGTTTTATTGAGTATATCACATGCTTTCCTAGAGCCGAAAGGGAAATCTAGTAGAAAAGGAGTTATATGGAAAAAGGTAGCGTAGGAGGGAAAACGGATCTAAATGATATGCAGTCATATGAAAGAGACGGATTTTTTGTAATGGATCATACTGCATCGGACTTTGGAAAAACTGGGGGGCAAGTTCTGGTGGTGGAAAAGTCACCCAGCCCCTTTCCCGGGAAACCCCCGAAAGGTAATCTAGCTGGTCTGCGTCATGTAGGTGAAAAATTCCTTTGTGCCGATGTCTGCCATTAGGACTTTGGAAGTGGGGACAAGCTGAGAGCGTGATGGTTGTCACCCAACTTTTCGAGAAGACACTAGAAGGTAAATCTAGCTAGTTATGCAGTCATGTGGAAGACGAAAGGTATTCCTAGATAATGAGATCATATCTGCCATTCAGGAGTCTGGGAAAGCTGGGGGAAGTTCTGTATGAGCTGTGATAGCTGTCACCTAACCTTCCGAGGAAGCCCCAGAAGGTAAATCTAGCTAGGTCTGCGGTCACATGTAAGAGTGAAGGTATTCCTATGCAGCCAGACAATGTCTGCCATTCAGGACTCTGGGAAAGCTGAGGGAAGTTCTGTATGAGCTGTGATAGCTGTCACCTAACCTTCCGAGGAAGCCCCAGAAGGTAAATCTAGCTAGGTCTGCAGTCACTTGTAAGAGTGAAGATATTCCTATGTAGCCAGACTGTCTGCCATTCAGGACTCTTGGAAAGCTGGGGACAAGTTCTGTATGAGCTGTGATGGTTGTCACCCAACTTTCCGAGGGAGCCCCAAGAGATAAATCTAGCTAGGTCTACGGTCGTATGGGAGAGGGAAGGCAGGAATCTAACCTGATATGCAGTCATATAGAAGACAAAAGGTACTTCTAGATAATGAGATTAAAAATTTGCTTTTCGGGGACTCGGGGAAAGTGGGGGGGTTCGTATGAGGGTTTAAATGCACCAACCCTTTCCCCGGAAGCCCAAAAGGTAACTCTAGGTAGGTCTGCGGTCACATGTAAGAGTGAAGGTATTCCCATGTAGCAAGACCAAGGCTGCTGATCAGGACTCTGGGAAAGCTGGGGACAGGTTCTGTATGAGCTGTGATAGCTGTCGCCCCTTTTGGGAGCCCAGGAGGAAAATCTGCTAGGTCGTGGTCTAGGGAAAGGGGGGAAGGAGAAATCTATGATATGCAGTCTAGTAAGAGGAAATTCCAGTAGCCAAACTTTTTTGGGGTTTTCAGGCCCCGGGGAAAGCGGGGGAAGGTTTTATGAGTGTGATCGCTGTCGCCCAAGTTTCTGAGAGAGCCCAAGGGGAAATCTGCGGTCGCAGTTATGGGAAATGAAGGTATTCTAGAAATGGCTCATACCCCATTAGGACTCTTTGAAATGGGAAATTCTTGTTTGCTGTGATGGCTGCGCCCACTTTCCGAGGAAGCCCCAAGCGGTAAATCTAGCTAGGTTACTGTCTTTGGTTGGGGGAAGGAAAATCTAACCTGATGGGGTTATTGAAAGAGTAAAAAGTATTCCAAATAATGAGATATCTGCCGTTCAGGACTCTGGGAAAGCTGGGGACAAGCTGTATATGAGCTGTGATAGTGTCCCCCCAATTTTAAAGAACCCCCAAGAAAAAATAAAAGTATGTGGTCATGTGAAAGATGAAAGGTATTCCTAGATAATGAGATCATATCTGCCGTTCAGGACTCTGGGAAAGCTGGGGATAAGTTCTATATGAGCCTTGATAGCTGTCACCCAACTTTTCAAGAATATCCTGAAAGGAAGATCCTGTTAGTGATGCAGTCATATGAAGGAGAGTAAGTAACCAGAGAATATCTGCCATTCAGGACTGGGAAAGCTGGGAAATTCATGAACTCTAATAATATGTGTTGATGCTGGGTTTTTTGAGGTCGTCACTGCCCTTGTGCAAAGCGGTGGGGGTTCACTTACCTGCGGGTTTGGGAGGGACGTCCCCCGGTGCCCTTGTGTTATGGTGACCCCATGGGGTCTAGCCGTTACCCAGGGGGAAATTTGTCACTTGGGTTTGAGTTGTTCTGCTCATTCTTTTCTACTTGGTGCCTCCTTTCTTGCAATTTCCCCAAACCCCCTTTCTTGCGTCGTAAATAAAATAGTTTTATTTGCTGCAGGGGTCGTAATAAGGGGAAAATTCATGGGGTTTAAACAGACCCCCCAATCCTCTTTCATGCTGTGAGGTCTGTGCTTGGCTTGGTGGCTTTGTCGTTGATGGGGGCGCCCCGTAAATTGCTCGCCCGGGGCTCGGGAGCGCTGCTCGCCGGTGTGGGGGGCGCTCGCTCGCGGGGTCGGGAGGCGCTCGCTCGCCGGTGCTCGGGAGGCGCTCGCTCGCCGGTGCTCGGGGGGCGCTCGCTCGCCGGTGCGCGGGTGGCGCTCGCTCGCCGGTGATCGGGGGGCGCTCGCTCGCCGGGGCTGGAGGCGCCCCCCGCGGTGCTCGGGGGCGCTCGCCGGCCCGGGGACAGGGAGCCTTCCCGTTTCTTTCATTGGTTTTTTTTTAACCTGAGTCGAGTGGGGTCTGGACGGCACCAGGAAGAGACACCTAACAAAGAGGCGCGCAAAGTGGGGGAGGGTGGCCGGGAAAGAACATCATCCACAGTCAGCGGGTAGGTGCAGCGGCAGATTGGCGCTGGAGTCTCCGGTCCGTATTGATACTGAATCTCAATGTGATGCCAGAAATGGGTGAAGCCCACTCCAAAAACGGCACTGGGGCCCCTTAGGTGCGTCGCAGGTGACCCCACAAGGGTCCACTAAAAAAGCCCTAGGCAGGGCCCCATAACAATGCCTTATGCGTAAACAGTGCAGATTCCCTTAAAAAAAGCATTTTACCTCTAACATACAGCCGAACACCCCACCCCCCCGTAGCAAAGCCTTAGTGACCCTTTTAACAATGCGCCCCCCCCATAAAAAAGCCTGCAAATTTAACAGTGAGCCCCCCATAACAAGCCTTTGTGCCTTTAAACGGGGCAGCCCCCATAAAAATCCTTAGTGACCTTTTTAACAAGCAGCCCCCCCCTAACAAAGCTTAATGCCTTATAACAGTACAAACCCCCCCCTAACAAAAACCCTTTAAAACCTTATTTAAAATCGGCCCAAACAAAGCCTTTGAGACTTATAACAGTGCAGGCCCCTAACAAAACCTTTGTGACCCTTTAACGGGCAGCCCCCCCCTAAAAAAGCCTTTGTGACCTTTAACAATGAGCCCCCCCCTAAAAACATTTAAAGACCTTATAACAGTACAGCCCCCCATAACAAAGCCTTGGACCTTAAAAACTTTTCAGGGGGCCCCATAACAAAGCCCTTTGTGATTATAAAAGTGCAGCCCCAATAAAAAAACATTAGCAATCATGAACAGTGAGCCCCCCCCCCCAACAATAAAAAAAGCCTTTGATCATAAAAAGGGTGCCTCCTCCTCTTAAGGCCCCCCCCCCCCCCCCCATCCCCCATAAAGGTGCCTGAATGACAGTGCCACATCCAGACAGCCACAGGGGCCCCCTATAACAGTCCCTCATATGGATTTGGCTTCTTTTAGAAAAACTGTCGTTCCCCTATAGCAACCAATCACGCTCGCTTTCATTTATATAGGCTCTTAAAAAATGAAAGCTGACACTGATTGGTTGGTTTGGCTCGGATTGGTTGCTTTTAAGGGGCTCTTGGTTGTTTGGGGCAACAACCGTCTTATTTTTTCTTTTAAATGGGGTGGGTACCTACATCTTATTTTGCCACCTCCAAAAGGAAACCCCCCCCCAAACCAGTGCCAGCTGCGGGGAGCCCTACAGAGCTGTAGCCCCCCAGTAACAAAGTGGCCCCCGGAGCCCCCCTGGGGAGGGTGAGAGCTTCCCTTACCGGCTGTGGGGGCCCTTCCTAACTGTCCCGGGAGGGCTTTCTCCAAACCATGGGGTAAAAGTAACTGTCCCAGCCAGGGGGGGTCCCCCCATAACCAGCTGGCTGAAGAGTGTCCCACCAGGGGGTCCCCCCCATCCCGGGGTGAAGAAACCCTTTCCCCAGCCGGGGGGTTCCCCCCCTAAACATGCGGGGAAAAGAATTCCCACCCATGGGGGTCCCCTCCATAACCAGCGTCGAAGTAGCTGTTCCCACCCAAAGGGGGCCCCCCAAACCATCGGCTGAAGTAGCGTTCCCGCCTTGGGGGTCACTCCAAAAACCGCTGGCAAAGTAACTGCCCCCAGCCTGGGGGTCCCCTCCTAACAGGGCTGAAGTAACTTCCCCCTGGGGGTCCCCTCCAAACCATGGGCTGAAGAAACCCTTCCCCAGCCAGGGGGGCCCCCCTTTAAACCCATGCTGGCTGAAGAACCTCCCAGCCATGGGGGTCCCCCCAAAAACCAGTGGCGAATAACCTTCCACCATGGGGTCCCCCCAAACCATGCGGTGAAGAAACCCTTCCCCCAGCCTGGGGGTCCCCCCCATAACCATGCTGGCTGAATTAGCTGTCCCAATGGGGGCCCCCTCCAAAAACCATGCGGGTGAAGTAGCTGTTCCACCCCGGGGGGTCCCCCCCAAAACCATCTGGGAAGTACCTTCCCCCCTTTGGGGCCCCCTCCATAAACCTGCTGGCTAAATAACCCGTCCACCCGGGGGGTCCCTCCTCCCCATGCGGGTGAAGTACTGTTCCCGCCAGGGGGGTCCCCCCCCATAACCTGCGGTAAAGTAAGCGCCCCCACCCAGGGGGGTCCCCCCCATAACCATGCTGGCTGAAGTAAGCTCCCAGCCGGGGGGTCCCCCCAAAAACATGCGGGTATGTAGCTTTCCCCGCCTGGGGTCCCTTCAAAACCCATGCGGTGAAGTAGCTGTTCCCGCCAGGGTTCCCCCCCAAAAACCATGTGGCAAAAGTTTTTTCCACCCAATGGGGGCCCCCCATAAAAAATGCTGGCTGAAGTCTGTTCCACCGTGGGGGCCCCCCTAAATGCTGGGAAGTAACCCCACCGGGGGGTCCCCCCCATAACCTGCTGTGAAGTAACCTTTCCCACCCGGGGGGGTCCCCCCAAAACCCATGCTGGCTAAAGTAGGTTCCACCTGGGGGTCCCCTCCATAACCATGCGGGCTAAATTAGCTGTTCCAGCCGTGGGGGTCCCCCCCAAAAACCATGCTGGCGAAGTAGCTGTTCCGCGTGGGGTCCCCTCCAAACCTTTGGGGGAAAAGTAGGTTCCAGCGTGGGGGTCCCCCCCATACCATGCTGGCTGAATAACCTTCCCAGCGTGGGGGTCCCCTAAAACCATGCGGGGAAAGTAACCTTCCCAGCGGGGGGGTCCCCCCCAAACCCATGGGGTGAATAACCTTCCAGCCGTGGGGTCCCCTCCTAACCAGCTGGCTAAGTAACCTTCCACCCGGGGGGGCCCCCCTCAATAACCCGCGGGCTGAAGTGCTTTTCCAGCCAGGGGGGGCCCCCTCAAAAACCGGGGTGAAGTAACCTTCCCACCCAAAAGGGGTCCCCTCCAAAAACCCATGCGGCGGGTTACCCTTTCCCCAGCCATGGGGGGCCCCCTCCATAACCATGCTGTCTGAGTGCTTTTCCCCACCCGTGGGGTCCTCCATAACCTGTGGTGAAGAAACCCGCCCCCCAGCCGGGGGGTCCCCTCCAAACCCGTGGCTAAAAAAAAGCGTTCCCCCCCCGGGGGTCCCCCCCATAAAATGCGGGGGAAAAGAAAGCGTCCAGCCATGGGGGTCCCCTCCAAAACCAGCTGGTGAATAGTGTTCCCCCTTGGGGGTCCCCCCAAAACCCAGGGCTGAATGGATGTTCCCGCCAGGGGGTCCCCCCCTTACCAGCTGGCTAAGTACTGTTCCGCCAGGGGGGCCCCCTTTTCAAAACATGCGGGAAGTGTGTTCCAGCCATGGGGGCCCCCTCCAAACCATGCTTTTGAAGTAGCTGTTCCCCCTTGGGGGGCCCCCTCCAAAACCCATGCGGCTGAAGTAGCTTTTCCCAAAAGGGGGGGCCCCCTCCAAAACCTGCTGGCTGAAGTAGTTTCCCCAGCCGTGGGGGTCCCCCCCCATAACCAAGTGGTGAAGAACCCTTTCCCCCGGGGGGGTCCCCCCCAAAACCTTGGGCTGAAGAACTTCCCACCCGGGGGGGTCCCCCCCAAAACCAGGGTAAAGAACCTTCCCGCGGGGGGGTCCCCCCCTAACCATGCTGGTAAAAGAAACCTTCCCCACCCGTGGGGTCCCCCAAAACCCATGCTGGGAAGTAGTGTTCAGCCGTGGGGTCCCCTCCATAACCTGCTGGGAAGTGCTGTTCCACCCGTGGGGGTCCCCCTCCATAACATTGGTGAAGTAACCTTCCCCGCCATGGGGGTCCCTCCATAACCCCATGGGTGAAGAAACCCCTTCCCAGCCATGGGGTCCCCTCTAACCAGCTGGCGAAGTAACCTTCCCGCCAGGGGGGTCCCCTCCATCCACTGGTGAAGTAACCTTCCACCATGGGGGCCCTCCAAAAAAGGGGCTAAAGTAGCTGTTCCACCCCATGGGGTCCCCCAAAACCATGGGGCTGAAGTAACCTTCCCAGCCGGGGGGGCCCCCCCCTAACCATGTGGTGAATAGGTTCCGCAGGGGGGCCCCTCCATAACCTTTGGCTAAAATGTGTTCCAGGTGGGGTTTCCTCCTAACCCGGGGGCCCCTCCAAGACAAAAACGGTTGCACTCTAAATTGGTTCATTGCGTTCCCCTTTTCCCTTGTTACGGATTTGGAGGTCGAGCAGCCGGCGTCGGAGCGGGGCCCCCTGGAATGGGAGAGCTCGAGGAGGTGAACAGAGCACCCCAAGGCCGGGGTAAGGTTCCCCATACTAAAATCGTCTATTCTCGGGTTGCTTTGTCAATCTTTTTTTTGTCAAAGGGCATCATAGAGCACTGTTGAGTTTTTCTTGGGATCTTTAAAAAAAAATGACAACGAACTTTGGCGTTTTCCTGCCATCCGTGCCTTATTTGTACTTTTTCCGCTTTTTTGTGAGTGAAATAGGCAAAAAGAATGAAATGTTGCAAGTTTTTTTTAAAAAGCCGGCGGAAAATACAAATGTTCTATAATTTGGGGAACAATTTGGTTTCGGAACCAAAGTACTGGGCCCACCGGGAACCCGAAATTGACTGTGTTTTTTGCTCCCCCCAAAAAAAACGTTTTCGGCGAGTCCAAAAAAAGGAAATCAAGGTTTTTGGACAGTTTTCATTTTGGGGTGGACCTCCCAAAGGAAGCAGTTTTCAAAGTGCATGTTGTTAAAAAAATAAAAATAAAAAATGTATGCTTTACCTAATACAGGCCTTTTTGCACTTTTATCTTGTTCTCCTGTCTCCTTGGTTACCGACCACCACTGTATGCCATTATGATAGGAATACTATTTTAAAGGGAATGTGTCATCAAAAAATTACTTATTGTTTAACTCACATGTTCATGTTAAACACATTTTTTAGGAATTTTTGGTTGTTTTTTTTTTTTCCCAGATCATTCATATTTTTTTAAATAATTCTTAAGTCCTGCAGTTTTCACTTTGGGCCACTAGGCCTAATATCGTCTGACATTTCCCTGTTTTGTTTAGAGAGATTTTCAGTGTCTGCTATTATCAGCACAAAGAGGGTCAAACTAAAAGGAGACACCATTGTGAACCTATAACACAGGATCCACCAGTCACAAGAGGAGATGTCCCCAGCTCCCCTCTCCCTCCCTTCACAGTGAAAACTCTCCTATAGACGTCTATGGGACAGAAAACTGTCTTAAGAATCCTATGTGCATGAAGCTGCTGTAAAGTATCTCTCTGCATGCTGTTAAAGCAGTGCAAGCAAGAATGTCTTCCACAATCCTTTTATAACGCCGAATAGAGAAATCTACAATCAGGAAATAAAAAAAGACTGAGAGGAAAAGCATATGGATCAGGGGCTTGATTTAATAAGTAAAAAAAAAAAAATGGCGTCAGATTCCCTTTAAGGCTGAAAACACATGCAGAAAAACCTGTTTCCCAAATGAATAGGATACACCATCAAAGCCTGATAGGTGCTGGGGTCCCACTTCTTGGGCCCTGCACCTGTCCAGGAAATGCCCCCGAAAGTTTCGGCTCAGAATGGAGAGCCAGTTGCGCTTGCTCACGATTCTCCATTCTGTTCTATGGGAGTTCCCAGTACAGGGGAGCGCTGAGTTCTCCATTCTGTTCTATGGGAGTTCCCAGTACAGGGGAGCGCTGTGTTCTCCATTCTGTTATGGGAGTTCCCGATTTCAAGGGGGGTGCTGTGTTCTCCTTTCTGTTCTATGGGAGTTCCCAGTACAGGGGAGCGCTGTGTTCTCCATTCTGCTCTATGGAAGTTCCCAATACATGGGAGTGCTTTGTTCTCTCCATTCTGCCTATGGAGTTCCTAGTACAGGGAGCGCTGTGTTCTCCATTCTGTTCTAATGGAGTTCCCCGTACAAGGGAGCGCTGTGTTCTCCATCTGTTCTATGGTAGTTCCGATACAGGGGAGTGCTGTGTTCTCCATTCTGTTCTATGGGAGTTCCCAGTACAGGGGAGCGCTGTGTTCTCCATTCTGCTCTATGGAAGTTCCCAGTACAGGCGAGCGCTGTGTTCTCCATTCTGTTCTATGGGAGTTCCCAGTACAATAGAGCGCTGTGTTCTCCATTCTGGTCTATGGGAGTTCCCAGTACAGGGGGGTGCTGTATTCTCCCTTCTCCTCTATGGGACTTCCCAGTACAGGGGAGCGCTGTGTTCTCCATTCTGTTCTATGGGAGTTCCCACTACAGGGGACCGGAATGTGTGGCCGTACTCAGAACTCCCATAGAAAAGAAAGAGTTTGTGCAAAAGCGTGACCGGGTCTGCATTTTAACAGACTCTTTTGGGGGGCCCCTTTTCTAATCACACTTCAATGGGA
>JAODAL010086884.1:0-10107 GCA_025379985.1 Phyllomedusa bahiana | reverse complement strand
TTTTTAGTGGCCTGTTTTTGGGAAATATTTTTGTTTCAGCCGCACCAGTGTTGAACCTATTTTTTTTTTTTCAAAAAGTTTTTTTTCGGATGTTCAAAACCTATATTGTTTATAGTTTGAGTTTGGAGGGTGGCGCCCCATTTTTTTTTTTTTTGCACCCCAAACCCCACTTGACATGACTTTTTTAATCAGTGCAGTTTTTAATTTGTAAGTGGTTTCCCTTTTCCCTGGTATGGAGGTTGAATAGGACCAAATGAGGGGTATAAATGTTGTAGGTAAATATGTAGGACCACCACCTTGAGATCCCGTTAAAGTTTGGAGGTGGTTAAACGTTTTGATAAAAGTGTGAATGAGAACCCTCTAAAAATGTTTTCATTTTCCCAGTAGCAAAATGCTTTTTTAAAATTTTATCCCCTTTGTAGGGCCCCCTTTTTGGTGAGATGTTTTTGGGAAATATGTATGTAAAAAAACAAACTCCAGGCTTCCTGTTCGGGTTCCCCCCGGGGGATTTTCCTATTCCCCTGTGGGACTCCAACCCTGTTCCACGGGAATTTTGGGTTTTTTTAACAAATTTTTCTTCTTTTGATGGCAGTGCCTTCAAAAAGGGACTGCTACTGTACCGAGGCCCCTTCGTGGTTTGTGGAGTCCGGCCCCACGGTCAGAGCGTTTTTGTAGGTACGGAGATCCCCCAAAATATAGGGAGAAGATTTAAATGTTTTGTTATTTTCCCCTGATTTGGACGCTGTTTTCGCTATTTTGATGTTGATTTCACATAAAAAATGGCTAAATAATTATTTATTAATTCCTATGTTAACTGCGTTTTAGTTCATGTGACGCGGTTTTTCCGTACTTTTTACTCACTTATTTTCAGCGCTGAAAAAAAGGAAATTTATTTCTTGTGGATTTTCCTTAAATAACATGCCATAGGAATAAATGGGGCTCAAACCCCCCCACAAGGTGGATTGTTTTGACAAGGTTTTTTAAGCATTTTTTGGGCCCCGGTCTCCAACCAAATACGAACTTTTTTCAAAAAATTTATGTCAGAATAAAAAACCACATAAAAAACCGCGCCTAGAAAGTCACATCTCAAAAACCTCATCAAATCCTCATCAAAAAACTCATCTGAAAATTGCAAAATATGAGGCGGTTTTCAGAAGAGTATTTGAAGCTGATTTGGACGCTGAAAATAAGCATTCAGATCAGCAGTGTGAACATACCCTATTGATGTATATCTGCTGTTATTACTCCCTCTACTGTTTCTTGTCTTGTACTGTGCTGCCTGTAATATTTTTGCCATTCTGAGTAAAAACGATATTGTAAAAGGCTCGTGGGTAAAGATCTGGAACCCTTGCAGCACCCCCTATTAGATGTAGCGATCCTTAAAGGGGTTGTCTCACTACAAGGATTGTTGCTTTTTATGTTAAAGTTTTTACAAAAACAAGTCACTGCAATATGTGTCCATTAACAGTGTCCTACCTATTCTGAGATATCCCCTCTTGTATGGGCTGCATCAGCTCCTCAGGTCACTATAGCTACCCACCTGTTTAATTCTTCATGATAGGCTGCCAGCACTGGTTGCTATAGCTACAGACCCGTCCGATCTCTCCTGATAGGCTGCCAGCACTGGTTGCTATAGCTCCCAGCCCCGCCCGATCTCCCCTGATAGGTGCCAGCACTGGTTGCTATAGCTACAGACCCGTCCGATCTCTCCTGATAGGCTCCCAGCACGGGGTGCTATAGTTTACAGACCCGGGTCCGATTTTCCCTGATAGGCTCCCAGCATGGTTGCTATAGTACAGCCCCGTCGATCTCTCCTGATAGGCTGCCAGCACGGGTTGGGCTATAGCTACAGACCGTCCAATCTCTCCTGCTAGGCTGCCAGCGCTGGTTGCTATAGCTACAGACCTGTCCGATCTCTCCTGATAGGCTGTCAGTGCTGGTCGCTATAGCTACAGAACTGGTGACCTCAGCAGATCGTCACTGCAGGTCAGTAGAAGCCAACAGACACGCCCCTAAATTAAAAAATGAAACTGAAAAAACAGGAGTCAGGTATGATGAATCGATGCCATAGAAAAAGTGCATGAGGATATGATCTATCACAGACCCACTCTTAAAAAGAGGAAGGCCCCTGCTAAACCTTATATCCTGATCCCCCTCCAGGCCAGAAGGCACCTACAAGATGGACAGGAAACATGGTCCTCTTTGTCGAAGCTCAGGACGACCCATACTCGTTCTTGGCATCAGTCCGGGTAACGATATCATATGTCAACCAAGGAGCCAACAAGATGGCTTCTCTGAAGAGAACTGGGATTGCAGTGGAGAAAGGAACCAGATGGCCACACCTTCTCCCCCTAGACCCTGGTGGGGCTTTGGGAGAGGGGTCCCAAAAGCATACATGCCAACTCTCCCGCTTTTGGCGGGGGGGTCCCGCTAATTGAGGACCCCCCGCCCCCCCTGGCGGCGGGGATCTTTAACTGACCGCGGGGGACAGAGTAGCGCTAGTGCGCTTAAATCTGGCGCCCCCCGGGGGCCCTTCCCACAGGCGGGTGAAGCGGCCCCCTGCGCCCGCTTCACCCTCCCGGAGTCTCGCTGTGCAGGGGGGAGGGGAGGAGGGATCGCTCCCTCCTCCCTCCTCCCCTGTAGTACAGCGCCGGTGCGCGCCGTACTTACAGGTCAGCGGCGCAGGGGGAGTGACGCACGGTGCTCTCAATTCCTGAGGAGATCGTCCGGAGCGGCCGCGCTGCAGGAGCCTGGTCAGGTGGGGTGGCTTTTATTATTTTATTTTATTAGCTTTAGGGGGGCACTACCTGACAAAAAAATGGGGCACTACCTGGCAAACAATGGGGGAAACTTTCCCGGCAAACAATGGGGGAACTACCTGGCAACAAAGGGGCACTACCTGGCAACAGAGGGGGAACAATGGGGGCACTACCTGGCAAACAATGGGGGAACTACCTGGCAAACAATGGGGAACTACCTGGCAACAAAGGGGCACTACCTGGCAAACAATGGGGGGGATACCTGGCAACAGGGGAGCATCTACTGGCAAACAATGGGGGCACTACCTGGCAAACAAAGGGGGCACTACCTGGCAAAACAATGGGGGCATACCTTGGCAAAAAAAGGGGCATACCTGGCAACAGAGGGGGAACAATGGGGCACTACCTGGCAAACAATGGGGGGCATCACCTGGCAACAGAGGGGGCACTACCTGGCTAACAAAGGGGGCAATACCTGGCTAACAATGGGGGCATCTACCCGGCAACAGAGGGGGCACTACCTGGCAACAAAGGGGGCACTACCTGGCTAACAAGGGGACACTACTGGCAACAGAGGGGCAATACCTGGTAACAGAGGGGGACACTACCTGGCAAAAAAAGGGGGGGGATCTACCCGGCTAACAAAGGGGGGTATCTACCTGGCTAACAAAGGGGGGCATCTTAATGGCTAACAAAGGGGGGCATCTAACTGGCTAACAAAGGGGGGCATCTACTGGCTACAAGGGGGATCTACTTGGCTACAAGGGGGCATTACCTGCCTGTAAGGGGCACTACCTGCTTATAGGGGGCTATACCTGGCTATAAGGGCATCTACCTGGCTTTCTTCCAAAGCCGTTTATGCAGTTAGGGGAGGGGGAAAGTGGCTTTTTGAAGGGGCGTGGCACAGCGGCAAGATGGGCGTGCCCATGCAAATTTTTTGCTCTACAATCTCCTGCTTTTTCAATTTCAAAAGTTGGCAACTATGGTTATTCCCCATTATCAGGTCAGCAAGAAGCAGCAGCTCACCCCCCCCCCCCTCCTCCATGCTTGGCACATGCAGAGATCTCCACAGCATGTTCAGACGCTGGCAGTTAAACTGTATTACATAACAGCAGTCAGACCGGGTGGCTACCGAGCCGAAACAGGTACGTGCACCTCAGAACAGCGGGATACAAGGCAGCACAACATGCAGGAAAGCATCCACCTGAGCTTATATTCTATCATATGGCACCACCACCACCAAGTCCTAGAACGGAGGTGAATTAGCCCTGAGCTGAGCTCTGTGATATATAGGGTTATATAATAGAGGGAGAGGAGCTGAGCTCTGTGATATATAGGGTTATATGATAGATGGAGAGAAGCTGAGCTCTGTGATATATTGGATTATATGATAGAGGAGAGAAGCTGAGCTCTGTGATATATTAGGGTTATATAATAGAGGAGAGAAGCTGGCTCTGTGATATATAGGGTTATATGATAGAGGAGAGAAGCTGAGCTCTGTGATATAAATGGTTATAAGATAGAGGGAGAGGAGCTGAGCTCTGTGATATATAGGGTTTATTATAGAGGGAGGAGCTGAGCTCTGTGATATTTTAGGGTTATATGATAGAGGGAGAGAAGCTGAGCTCTGTGATATATAGGGTTATATGTTTAGAGGGAGAGAAGCTGAGCTCTGTGATATATAGGGTTATATGATAGAGGGAGAGAAGCTGAGCTCTGTGATATATAGGATTATATGATAGAGGAGAGGAGCTGAGCTCTGTGATATAATAGGGTTATATGAGAAAGGAGCTGAGCTCTGTGATTTTATAGGATTATAGGATAGAGGAGAAAAGTGAGCTCTGTGATATATTGGTTATATAATAGAGGGAGAGGAGCTGAGCGCTGTGATATATAGGGTTATATGATAAAAGATAGAAGCTGAGCTCTGTGATATATAGGGTTATATGAGAGAGGAGAGGAGCTGAGCTCGGTGATATTTAGGGTTATTGATAGAGGGAGAGAAGTTTGAGCTCTGTGTTAATTAGGGTTATATGATAGAGGGAGAGAAGCTGAGCTCTGTGATATATAGGGTTATATGAAAAGAGGAGGAGAGCTAAGCTCTGTGATATATAGGGTTATATGATAGAGGAGAGGAGCTGAGCTCTGTGATATATAGGGTTATATGATAGAGGAGAGGAGCTGAGCTCTGTGATATATAGGGTAATAGGATTTCAATGGAAGTTCAACTACAGCCGAGCAATGCCCAGAGCTGGGATATCATACATCAATGTGTATGGTGGCAATACCCCTGTTAGAAAAGGGTAGAATTAAGATGTTTCTCACGTGGAGGCGGCAGGCAGTGCTAAGGGCCTGGATGTACGGTTTGAGATACAAGGCATCCAATGTTCTCCCACAGCAATGGACTTATGGGACTGGGGAAAGCGTAGAGCCAACTAGAAGCAACTCTCTTCCTTACACCCCTTATGGCATTCATATCTGTACATCTGGATTTGACTCCAAAGATGTTGCACTCCTTAATCCAATTTGGGGAAACCATCCCGGTTAACCAGTCTCACAAACATGGTGCAGTGGTTTGTTCTGTAATGTATTTGGCCACGTTCGGCTTCAGAGGGGTAACTTAAAGCTCCTGGGCCCTAGTGCAAATAGTGAAATGGGGCCCCTCAGTTACCATGAGCCATTGACTATGCTGTGGCAGGAGTGCTTTGGGGGCCCCCTCAGGCTGCAGGGCCCGGTAACTGCTACCTCTGCACCCCCTATAGCTACGCCCCTGTTCGGCTTTATGCCTCACAGTGTCCGTGCATCAGTATCTAACATACAATGCAAAATCCCCCCCACCAGCAGACGACACGTTCTCATATCAGCTACAAAACAAGTTTGCATAAATTAAATACTCAGTCTGGAAAAAGGAAACGTAAGAGTGTTCCTCCGGCTTAGCGCATGCACGGCTGTAATGAAGTGCATAATATAATCCTGTATTAATTATAAATATTACCTCAGGTCATTCATTAGAGCCCTTCATCCAGTGAGGAGCGCAGGACTAGGCTGAAAACACAGGAGATTCAGCGGATTTCTGCAAAATAATGGTCTCTTAACCCCTTCACTGCAGACCTTACAGTGAGCGTTATAATCTACAGGTCCAGCTCAGCTGTGATGGCTGCATTATAGAAGGGAGCCTCGAGGCTCCTGTGAACAGACCTTTAACCCCTTAAAGGGGTTTTGCCACAATCTCATCTCATACCTCCTGCATCCAGCTCTTCAGCTCTTTGTGCTCAGAAGGAGGTGTGTGTGATTTGTTAGAATTGCAGATCATGTGACCCAGCAGGATGACATCACCAGGTTTTTCCTGTCTGTAGTCAAAGAAAGGTCTGTTTATGTAAAACATTGTGAGTAGCTGAGAGGTAAAGTTTTTGCCTCCAGGCACAAGGGTTCTAGGTTCAAATCCCTGCAGGAACCGAACCTGTGTTGTTGTTGTTTTTTTCTCTTTATCAATGCAAAAGACCTCATTGAGGTTTTTATTTTTGTTTATTTGCATTGTTTGACTAATTACTAAGGAGCACAGAGGAAGGGAGTAGAGTGAAAGCACCTGGGGTTTGAACACTCAGTAGCTGCCTGAGAGGAGAGGTGATTTCTGAGCATGTGCGACCAGGACTGAGGAGCTCTCAGCCCTGGTTGTATTCCCTGGAGACGAGCTGTAAACAATGGATCACTAAAGGAGCAGCTAAAACAAAAATGGTGCAGAATTTTTAATGATGAAGAATGGTGAAAATGTTTATTATTTAATTTGTAAGCTTCCCACGTCAATTTTACTTCATGGCAAAACCCCTTTAAGGACCCGGCGTGTTTTTTTGTCGACACGTTCGTTTTTCCCTCCTCGCATTCCCAGAGCCATAACTTTTTTATTTTTCCACCTACATAGACACATGAGGGCTTTTATTTTGCAGGACAAGATGTACTTTCTAATGGTGTTATTCACTATACTATAGAATATACTGGGAAACCGCAAAAAAAAGTCCAAGTGGGACAAATTGTGAAGAAAAAACGTATTTTCGCCATGTTTGCGGGGGTTTTGCTTTTATGGCGTTCAATCTTCGGTCAATACAATGTTATCTGTATTCTACAGGTTGATACGCATCTGTCAATACCAAACATGTAGGGTTTCCGTTATGTTTTGGTACTGTAAAAAAATTCCAAACGTTTACTATTTTTGAAATTTGTGCCGCGGCGCCATTTTGTGCGACCAATAACTTTTTTGTACTAACACCTACGGACGTCAGTGAGGGGGCATTTTTTTGCGGGCTGAAGTGTACTTTTTATCACTAGCAGTTTGGAATGCATGCGACTTTTCTGATCACTTTTATGCCATTTTTTAAGTGACGTAAAATGACCAAAAAACGCAATTTTGCCGTTTGGAATTTTTTTCTTCTACGGTGTTCAGCGTACGGGATAAATGATGTCATATTTTTATAGATCTGACTTTTTTGGACGCGGCGATACCAAATATGGGGAACTTTTTTATTTTATTGTTTTTATTTGTAAAATGGGGAAAGGGGGGTTATTTGAACTTTTAATACTTTTTTTGTACTGTAAAACTTTATTTATTTATTTTACTTTAACATTGAGGCCACCTATGGTGCTTGACCACTAGGAGGCGCGATCGTTCATAGAGCATAATGCATTGCATAGACAATGCATTAGACTGTACCAAGATGGCGGTTTCCCCACTTCCTGTCTGCGGACGGAAGTCGGGCAAACCGAGACATGGAAGTGACAGGAGCCTTGCCAAAGCTCCCACTGCCATGTCCGGGGGTCGGATCGCTGCAGCTATGCTGCGACGGTGCCGATCACCCTCAGGATCGGTGTGGGGCACCGATCTTAATTCATTCATCTGAAGGGTTAAACAGCGCGGGCGAGCGACGCTGCCCGTTCACGCTGTAACGGCAGGTGTTAGCGGCGATTAGCGATCATACGTCCCGGGTCCTTAAGGGGTTAAAGGGGCTGTCTCACTACAGGGATTGCTGCTTTTTATGTTAAAGATCTTGCAAAAACAAGTCCCTTTGCAATATGTGTCCATTAACAGTGTCCTACCTATTCCTAGATATCCCCTCTTGTATGGGCTGCATCAGCTCCTCAGGTCGCTATAGCTACAGACCTGTTTGATCTCTCCTGATAGGCTGCCAGCACTGGTTGCTATAGCTACAGACCTGCTTCTACTGCAGCCTAGTAGAAGCCAGTAAACAAGTCTCTGAATTCAAAATAAAAACCAAGAAAACAAAAATGAATCAGTGTATTGGACAACCCCTTTAAGGAACTTTTTGCACACAATGTCTAAAAGGGGTGTAGCTAAAAATTCCGGGTTTCCCTTAGGGGGCCACATAAAGAAACCCCAAGGGTTACATGAAAGGGGGTTTGCCCCAATTTTAAAAACCTTTCCACCCGCCTTTGTCAAGGCCCGGTTTTGGGGGCCCCCCTGAAGCCCAAATTTTCGCCCCCCGGTGGCTCTCGGCCTCAGCAAATTGGGCCGGTGGGGAGGATTGAATGAGGGTTGCAAAATTTAAAATGGAAAAAGGCAGTACGGCAATTGCTGGGCACCCCAAAACGCAATTAATCGGGGCGGGGACGGCCCGATACAGGGGATGTCTCAGCTGAATGACACAAATGATACAAGCACCTGGTGGCCACCAACCCCTAACGAGCACGTCCCTCTAACTGCATTGTCACTTACATCTAATAGGTTGGTTATTAAAAAAACCAGCCCCCCAAAAATAATTGCCCTTAAAATTCTGCCCCCAAAGGGGGGTTTGTCTTTTTCAAAAACCTATGGGGCCCGAAGGATCCTCTGAAACAAAAATTACGGCAGCACCTCCATCTGGTGATTACATCCGAAAAATTTGGAAAAAAAGGGTTATTTATCATGGGATGGCGCCCTCAATGCAATCTCTATGGATCCCCGGGAATTTTTTTTTTGATTTTGAACTGATGAGTGTAAAAACATCACCCGGGAAAGGGCCCTCTCTGCTCAAAAACCCCTTTTCCCCCCCCCTGACACCTGGAGTTGTCCCCCCCCCTGACAGGCTCCTTTTAACCCACGGGTTTCCCTCCTGTCTCTGTATGGGATGTCTCTTTATGGCTCTGTATGGGTTTCCCTCTAGGGGAAAGTCTCAATGGATGTCTCTGAGACTCTGTGGGGGGAAGTCTCTGTATGACCTGTGGGGGATTTTCTCTGAAAGACTCTGTAGGGGGATGTCTCTGTATGGGATGTCTCTATGGGATGTCTCTGTATGACTCTGTATGGGATGTCTCTGTATGGCAAGGGTCCTCTGTAGGGCCTGTACGGGATCCCCTTCTTGTAGGGGCCCTGTATGGGATGTCTCTGTACGGGATGTCTCTGTACGGGATGTCTCTGTATGACTCTGTATGGGATGTCTCTGTATGGCTCTGTATGGGATGTCTCTGTATGGGATGTCTCTTTATGGCTCTGGAAAGGGGAAATGTCCCCGGGATTCTCTGTCCCCGGGAAGCCCTCGGGTACGGGATTCCTGTTTGTCTCTGAAAACGGGTTTGGTCTCTGTTTGTCTTTTGTGGGGGATGCCCTTGTACGGGAGGGCCCTCGTAGTCTCTTTTAGGGGATGCCCTTGTTTTTGGCTCTGTATGGGATTTTCTCGGGGTAGGGGTTTCCCTCGGGAAAGGGGGCCTTGTATGGGTATGGCTCTGTATGGGATGTCTCTGTATGGCTCTGTATGGGATGTCTCTGTACGGGATGCCCTAATGGGATGCCCTCTGTTTTACTCGTAGGGGATGTCTCTGTATGGCTCTGTAGGGGATGTCTCCAAATTTTCCTCTGAAGGGGGTTGTCTCTGTATGGGATGTCTCTGTATGGGATGTCTCTGTATGGCTCTGTATGGGATGCCCTGTAGGGGAATTCTTTTTGGGGAAAGTCCTGTATGACTCTGTATGGGATGTCTCTTTATGGGATTTCTCTGTAGGCCCGGGTAGGGGATGTCCCCCCTTTATGGATTTCTCTGTAGGGAAATGTCTCTGTATGGGAGGGCTCTGTATGGCTCTTGAGGGGATGTCTCTGAAATGGCCTTGTGGGAGGGTTCTCTGAAATGGCTCTGTATGGGATGTCTCTGTATGGCTCTGTATGGCTCTGTATGGGATGTCTCTGTATGGCTCTGTATGGGATGTCTCTGTATGGCTCTGTATGGGATGTCTCTGTATGGGATGTCTCTGTATGGCTCTGTATGGGATGTCTCTGTATGGCTCTGTATGGGATGTCTCTGTATGGGATGTCTCGAAAGGGATTTTCCCCTGTAGGGCTCTGAAAAGGGGAAATGTCTCTGAAAGG
>JAODAL010086883.1:0-10107 GCA_025379985.1 Phyllomedusa bahiana | reverse complement strand
TCTCCCCTATAGGTTTTCCAGCACTGGTCGCTATAGCTACAGACCTGGTGTCCTCAGCAGCTTCTCACTGCAGGCCAGAATTAGCCAGTAAATACTCCTCTGAATTCAAGTAGAATACATTCTGTAAAGTAGTATATATTTTACTTATTTAAATACTATAGAGAAGATACTGTAGTTATATAACATAATCTCAAAAATAGATTTCTTTCAGTTGCAGTAAAACATGAAAATGTTCTGGATAAAAGGAAAAAAAAAGATGTATGAAGATAGTGTAAAGTAAACAAACTTTAGTATTGTTCAAAGTCAAATACCAAGATTTTTAGTAGTATAGTAGTGTTTCCACCAGACAGGAGGAAGGTATATAAAGTACATATGTAAAGCTCAGACAAATGGGTTATATTAATACAAAAAACAAAACAAGAGCAAAAAGATAGCTTCTGTTTCTATTACAAAAATCAAATACATAATTAATTTAATGCATGTATCACCCATGTAATCCTGTTACGACACAGCAATTTTTGGCAATGCAATTTTTTTTATTATTATTATTTCTACCATTCAAGAGCCTTAACTTTATTTTTCCATCAACAAAGACATTTTAGTGCAATTTTTGTGGGGGAAAACTAAATATTTTCCTGACATCATTTATAGGTGTTTTCTCACTACAAAAATTAGCTTTCAACATAAAGGGACAGTTAATTGAAGACCTTTTCTAAATACATTGGTGATCTTGCTTTAGTCATTTATTAATATTATTATTATTTATTTTAGAGCGCCATTCCAGGGCGCTGTACACTCAAGGGGGTTACAAACATAACATAGTCATGAGATAAGAGTGTTTTTATGTGCTCTGAAGTACACACAGGTTTCTATGGTTACCTGCATACCAGACAGACATTTGTTATCTGATTAACTGAGAGCAGGGAGTGATGTTACCCCACTGACAGACTGAGATCAAAGTAAACTTATTATATATAACAAGATTAGCTTCACTAAATAAAAGGTACATGTGCTGTGAGGACTGAAAAGCATGGCTTTATCTGTAATCTTGTTGGTAATAATCTCATAGTAGTTGAATATTCTAATCACTGCTGAAGAACCACCCACAGTCTGAGGAGACCGAGTAAGTGGAAAACTGATAAAACTGAGTTAAACAGCATGCTCAGAAAACCCCTTTAATTTACCACTGTAAATACTTTATTAGAAAACCAAAAAATTGAACTAGTGAAATGGAAAAAAACTCAATTTCAACATTTTTTTTTGGGGTTAAATGTCTTTCAAAAATATAAAGTATAAAAACTCCAATGCTACAGCATCCATTTATATAAAAAGATTTGCAACAAGCAATATAGTCCCAGGGCAAGTCCAAGTTCTGTGGTTGATTTGTCTCCAAAGATCTTTTATATCACAACAATCTGGATAGTAAAACAACCTACAAACAAAAATATTATAGCGTAGCCTGTACGGGAAAGTAAAAGTCGTGTAGTAATTTTATTATACTCACAAACACAGACTAAAATCCAGCATAAACAAAACATAAAACACCATTTCACTGCGAGCATAGTCACAAAGTTGGGATGTAAAGGATCTTTGGAGACAAATCAACAAGAGAACTTGGACTTGATTTGGGAATATTTATCAAAGTCAAATTGATGTATGAGTTAGCCAAGATGAGTGTCTATAAAACAATGGTAGTGTCACGTTCAAAGCTGTAGTGGATGGTGAGATGTGGAGCCTGAAAGTCAAAAGTTCAAAACATTGTTACCCTTTTTGGCATTGTATACTTGTTCTGTACTGTAACCACTAATACCCTCCGCAGAACATTTGTGTACACTGGTATCTACCACTATGCAGTCATGGTATGGCAGTAATATTGGTGTTAGGGGTATTGGGTGTTATTCAGTAACAGAATGACGGTTTTATTCAGTCACTATATAGTGGTGATATGGGATCATGAGGTAATTGTATTATTTGGCTCTTTTATAGTGCTATTATTGTTAATATAGGCTTTCATATACTTGCTTTGTCCATTACCATGTAATTTAGAGTTGGTACCTGCCACACATAAAGCAGACTCATCTCCTCAGACTGCTCTAAACACCCTTAATGCTGTGAAGACATACAGTATAATGCAGTGTAATATAAAGTGAAATATAAAGAAGCTAATTCTGTTGCTAAACTATTGGTTACTGCAGCCTGGTGACTTGAAAATATTTTCATCACTTAAACCTAATACCCTACATCAAAAGGATGTAATTTTAGATTAAACTGGATTTATGCAATGTATAGAAAAATAAACTTGAAGTCCTTGTATCATCTAACACAATGCGACACACGTATCATATATAGTGTGTGTGATTTATAGCTGTTTGTTTAGCAAGTGCACAATAATACAAAATCATAGTCATGTTGGTTGAACAATTTAGGAGAACAATACTGTCATTAGCAAGCATACATTTCTCACTATTATCCGCTGATAACTTAAATTGTACCATTGTCAGTTTAGGTCAATGAAAGTTGTCCTTGGGAACAAATAATTAAATAATTTTGTTATAAAAGCAAATATAAATGGAGAAATTAACTGCTAAAGAAATTGCTGTAAAAGATACAATTCTCTTAATTAAAAGCATATTCGGTTATAGAATAGACCTTTGTATTTCCAAGTGTTCATCTTTTTTCATTGGAATATTATAGTACCAGCCATATAATTCTATGGGGCCCTAAATAATTAAACCAAGGACAGTTTTTCATGTTTTACAAACTTATGGACATACATAGTTTTTATAAAATAATGTACATCATGGAGAACTAGCTTAAGCAGATGATATGCATTTAGAAGTACGGAACACAATGTAGAACAGCAGGGATATTCCAGGCATATCATGAGCTGGCAGACTTCATTTTGTAAACTAATAGTTATGGTCTGCTTCGTTCCAGATTTTCTGTATTTCATCAGTAATGTTATTCATTTGGTGTTTAATTCAAGGAGTTGCCATATGTTGCTCCTTAAGTGGTGCACTGAGAAAAATGGCTAAAGCTGTGTCATGTATATGAAGTGTGTCTTATTAGCATGTATGTATGGTACTCCCAGAAAAGGTGGGGATAGCTGTCCTGCTCTGAAGAGGCTTTAACAATCTGTGAAAAAGAGGGCTGTCACCACAATGCTGGCTAGAGATGAGGGGCACACATATTCTGCTACTCATAACAGTTTTAAATAATTGAAAAGGGTATTCCCATCTTATTGATTAGATTTAAACATGTAGGAAAAAGTAAATAAATATTATTACTAAATACATTGCTGTTCCAATTCCACGTCCTTCATTAAACCAGTTATTATCTCTTGCTTGTTTACACAAGTTTCCTTTGGTTACCGACCTCCTCTCTGTGCTCTAGCACTGGCTGGGCTGGTGACATCACTTCATGCTGTCTCTTTTCTCTCTTATCAGCAGACACCCTGCTTTTATCTTTCTATTGAGAAAAAGGGAAACCCTTATATTTACTCTGCTTTAGCATTGACAGGGCTGGTGACATCACTTCCTGTTGTGTCTTATCAGCAAGATGAGGCTTGCTACTCAGGATCGTCTTTTGAGAAAAGGAGTTACTCTTAGATGTAATGACCAGAGAGAATCCTGGGCACATGCTGTCAGGTCTACAGAGCACATATTTGTGTATTCTTAAAGAAAGATAGCAGTGTCATTCCCCAACTAACAGAATGTCTCAGCATGTAACTTTTTCTCTCTCACTAAACTATACAAGTTTATATAGAAGTATGCTGAATCTTTGTAGCATTTTCATAATATTTTAGTAATAACACTTAATATGTCTATGTGCCCCCTCAAGGAAGTTTCCTTCTGTGACAACTACAGCTCTCTTAGTTCACATTAATACCCAGACATCTTGCTTTGAAATTGTCTTTTCTTTTTTTCAAAACCCCATCATCAGCAGTATCCCTCTAGTAGGCACAGCAAAAATAGGTGCTAGCAGTGCTGAAAAAGTCAGTCAAAGCTGTTTCAACCACCCACAGCCTGCTAGGAAGTTGGCAAAAGGGGAAAGGGCAAGGGACCGGAGCGCCCCACGCGCTAAAGGGTACATGGCCCCCAAATAATTTGGGGGGGGGAAAAGTATTCCAAGTTTGGAAATGAGGGGTTTACCCACCGCTGAATCACGTGGAAAACAATAATTTGGGGTAAAAAAGGTTTTTTTGGTACATCCCCTTTGAAGGGGTGGAGGTACTCCCATGGGGCCCCAAGGCACTGACTTTCTGGAGGGGGCCCAAAGGGGTAGGCCAAGGGGGGGAACTGAAGGGGAGTGGAGGTGACGGCGGAAAAGGAGACAGATGATAAGGATGGGCAAAAGGGTTTTTGTGTAGGTAAGCAAAACAAAGAAAAGCAGCATGATTCAGAAGGGGCCAAAAGAACTTTTTTCCACCCAAAATATAAGAGTGGCCTGACATTTATTCAAAAAATGGAGTAACCCACAATGGCAAATGATAGGGGTTTTGGATACGGGCGGCAAAAACACATGGGTTTGAAGGGGAAAATAACCCTTTTAAAACCCCAGAAAAAACGACCCTTAAGGGTAGGAGGGCAAAGGGGACACGTGTAAAATGTCCCAAACGAACAAAAAGGGCGCATGGAGGTTTTGAGTGGCAAAAAAATTTTGGGGGGGGTTGGCATAAGTCCTGGAAATGGTGGTAGGCAGAGGGAAAAACTTAGAGAGGGGGAATCTCGGGTGGCGGCATAAAATTTTGGCTTGGCGGTTTTGAACTCAGATCATTTTCACTTTTTGGGTGAGGGTCGGGTGATGTTTTGGGCCCCCTTTAAGGCAGGGTTGGTTGGGCCCCAAATCCATTTTTTTTAAAAGGGCAGGCCACATTTTGGGAAAGCCGGTTCCCCCCATTTTGGGATTGAGGCCCCCGCCGACTGAAAGTTCTGATGCCAAACAAACTGGCCGGGCAGGGTTTCTCATTTTAAAAGGGAAGTTGGGGGGCCAACATCCTTTGGTTTTCCAGAGTTGGCTCTAACTGGGGTGGAAAAAGAGTGCCCCAAAAGTGGCACCCGGGGGGGTTAGGCCTCCCCAGGTTTTGCGTTTTGGGTCTTAAAAAGGGGGGAAATTTATAGGACTCCAGACAGGTTGCTGTTGGGGGCTGGTCTCTTACCCCCAATTCCCCCCAAGACCCACGGGAGTGTCGGGGTGAAATCCCCGGGTAGATGCAGGGAGGGACGAGCGCAAAGGGACGGCCAAAGCGGAGGTTTTTCCCTAATATTTGATTTTGTCCTCCTCTCTAGGGGGGAAAAAGGCCCCCTTTTTTGGCCCGGGGGAGGGGGTAATGGGGTGGAGACCCCAGAAGCACCCCTTTCCCGGATGTGACTTTCGCTGTCATAGCCAGGCAAATCAGCATGTGGGGGGCCCCCTGAAAAAAGTACTCCGAGGGGCTCCTGCCCCATCCCCCTGTATATGCCCGGTGTTGGGGCCCCTTTGCCTCGTTTCCTCTTCTATTACCTCCCCCAGTTTCTTCCTCTCTCTTGTCCCCTGGGTAAAAAATATATTTCCCAGAAATGTTTTGCCCAATGTCCCCCCCCCCCCCCCATTTCAGCCCCCCCGATCATGGGGCCCCCAAGATGTAGTCGCCACGTCCCCACCCCCTGCCGACAATTTTTCAAAATTGTTCAGGAATAAAGCAGTGGAAAGACTTTTTTTCCCCCCCTAGCCCGGGGAGGGAAAATAAGGGGCCTTCAAAGGGCCCTCAACAAACGACAGGTGTAGATGAGTCCCACTGGTGACATCAAGTTAACAGGGAAGTCTTGTCCCCCCGGGATCATAAAAAAATTTTAAAATCCCCTTTCTTTGTTTAAGTGGTCCAAAATGTCGGGGCTGGAATTCCAACGGGAAAAAACCCGCATTCAAGGGTGTTGGGGGAGGGTTTGCCGTTGAACTTGGGGGTGTTTGGTTTTTGTGGGAAATGGAAAAAGTGAGCCTTTTTCCGGATTTTCGAATTTTCTGAATTTTGGGGAGATTCGGGAACTTTTTCAAAACCCCGTTTTGAACACTTGGATGCGGGCGTGGAACATCCCCTCCTCGGTCTGCGGGGGACACATTTATATTTCCGCCCCGGGGTTCCGATTTGCGGGGGGCCGGGAAAACACATGATTTTCTTGTGCTGCCGGACGTTCCCCCCCTGTGTGACTTTTTCCCCATGAAGCGGTGTAGAATGCTGACCGCTGTCCCTACACATGGGGTATGATGGACCCAGTATTGTGGAGTGAGATGGGGTGGGGGGGAGGAGGGGGAGGCGCATTGGCGCAACAGAGCAGTTTCCAAAAACGGGGAGGAAAAAAGAGCGTTTGCCAGTTTTTGGGGTGTGTGGGCAGGAAGACATTCCCCCAGTGGGCCCCGTAAAGGCATGAGGGCCCCTGACGTAGTTAAGTCAACTTGCCGGGTGCCCCTTTGGGGAAAAAAACTGAAACTAAGGGGATTTCCCATTTTTTTTAAAATTAAATTTTTTCCTTTTTAAAAAAATTCCTTTAAATTCCATCTTCCCCACAACCAAAATTGTTTTTTGAATTAAATTTCCCCCCTTTTAAAAATTCTTTACCAAAATTAAAAATACTTCAATTTTTTCACCTTTTATTTTTAAATATTTTTTTTTTTTTTTTTTAAACCCCCCTTTGGGGGGGATTGGCGGAGTTATGTCAAAGAGAAACGCTCCCTTTGCGAGGTGGGGACCCCTTGACGGTGCAATGGATGCGTGCCATGGCCGCGCTGGCTCTGTGGGTGGCAGGATGGCCCATACATTCCCCCCTTTTTCCCCCCCCAAAGTCCCCGGTGGTACATGCATGTGTTGATGGGGGGCCCTGGTGCCAACGTTAGCCCCCCTGGCCCCGCTTCCTTTTTTCCCCACAGTTTAATATCCCCATATTGGGCTCCCCCCGGTGTCTTAGAAAGAACTGCCAACCCCGAGTAGTGATTTTCCCGCCAACCCCCCATGGGACTACCGCCCTGCCTGTGACCCCCTGTGCCGCTATTTCTTGCCCCGCAAGGGGTTTTTTTTCCCCCCGTGGCCCTTGGCTCCCGCCCTACATGCTGTACCCTGCTGACCACGGCCACACAACCATTTGGGGTGCCCCGCGCACCGCAAGTGACGCCCTCTTCCCCTGAAAAATGTGAAGCCCCTTTCTTCACCCAGCCCCAAGTGCGGTCGGTAATCATCATCAAATTTTTTGTTTCACGTCCCTGGTCCCCATCCCGGGTTTGGGACGCAGGGCTCCCCCCAAACTTTACCCCCCATGCACTCTCCAATTATACTTTTTCCCTCTACTGCAGAAGAGGGGGTTTGGCCCCCTTTTTTGCTCCAAGAAGTCTGACTGCCTCCCCCAAATTGTTATCCTCGTTAATTGTGGGGCTGAGCCCAGACCCCAAGTAGATCTTGGGAGGGAAAGGGTGGGGCAGAGGCGGGGTGGAGGACAGGGGGGCCGTGACCCTCCGGGCCATGCAAATAAGGGGTTTTGTCTGAGTTCCCAGATCTTGGCTGGGGTTGTCGATGTCATCGGGGGAATGGATGACCTAGTAAACCAATCAAGAACCTTGGTTCTAGTCGCATCGGCCGTATGACAGCGGGGAGTTGGACCCACCAAGTGACCCCGCTGCACGTCCCCCTTTCTGTGCTGGTGGGCCTGCTAGGAATGTTTTGCCCCGCCATTTGCAGTGAAGGCCTGCCACCTCTCTGTTTGACATACTGTTTTTTCTAAAATGTCAGACACTTTTTGATGAAGATATTTTATGATAAATACAACCCTTTTGTGACTCCAAAAAAACCCCGTAACAAGCTTGGGTAAACCCCTTTGGATATAAATTTTGGGTCCAAAAATTGCAGGAAAAAATTGACTTTTGTGCCGTTTAAAAAAATCTGTGTATTTTAATGAAAGTAAAAACAAAACAGGTTAAATAACCTTGGATATGAATTATGCTACAGAATTTCTTCTGTGGGGTGAAAAAGAAAGTTTTTTTAGATCAATGAAAAAAATACTTTGTTAACCCCTTGGGTGTAAATTGCCAAAAAAAATTGAGCCCACAAAAATACGGAGGGGTTACAAAAGGGTGTTTTCTACGTACAAACAAAAAAAAATTGTAATTTAACCTTGCTTGTGAATTATGCTACAGGAAAAAAAGTATTTTTTGGGGTGAAAGACGGGTTTTTTTAGTCACCACGCACAAAACAAAACTTAATTTAACCCCCTGGGTGTAAATCCCCCAAACAATTGAGCAACCACAAAAAACCCAGTTTGTAGCGTGTACAATGGCGTGTTTTTTACACTACACAACAAGAGAAAAAAAAAGTAATTAACCTCGCTTGTGAATTTTTCTACAGGAAAAATTTTTTTTTGGGTGAAAAAAACGATTTTTTTAGTAACGCAGCAGAACAACGTTAAATTTAACCCCCGGATGTTTTTTGCGCAAAAGAATTGAAGCCAAAAAAAGAAGTGGTATTTGTATTGTAAAACGCTGTTTCTTTAATAATAAACAGGAAAGGCTTTGATCCCCCCTTTGGGTATTCAATGTGCTTGGGGCAATTCATTAAAATGATATGCAGCTGCATGGGCCATGGACTTCAGATCCCCAACACCCCACAAAAACAGAAATTGAAAAGTTAAGAGAAGCATCTCTGAACAAGCGTGACACCCCCAAAAAAATGCTGTATAAAAAATCATTTTCAGTAAGACTATTACAAGCACCGGGAGCCCTTCCCTAATCATCAGTGAAGGGAGTGTGAGCTGCCGCATCGCCCGGATATATGCGTGACGTCCGAATCCCCCCGGGTTTGAAATTTGGTTTTTCTGCACAGTCATGCAGGGTATGCCCCCTTTTCCCCCGGTTCTTTCCCCCTGTAAAACCCTGGCTCGCAGCCCTTTTTAATCAAAAGCACAATTCGTTCCCCGAATCACCAAACTTCGTTTGTTCAGAACCGAAGTTTTCCTGAATTTTAAGAATTCCCCTTCGTTGAATAATTCCCCCACTCTTTTTTCATAATTTGTATATATATTTTTTGATGCATTCCATAACAGTGGGGCAAAAAAAATTTTGTCAGCCCCCAATTTTGAAGGGCTCCACTTACAAAAATGAGGGGCCCGTAATTGAAAACATGGTAGACCCCAACTATGAGGGGGCAAAAAGGAAAACAAACCAGAAAAAACTATTGTCTGATTTGGGAAAAAATTTATTTGCAAATTATAGTGGAAAATAAGTTTTGGTCACCCAAAACAAGCAATTTTGGTCTCAAAACCCGCAACTTCTTCTTTTTAAAAAGGTCTCTGTCCCCCAATTACCTGTAGTAATGGCACCCTTTTGAACTTGTTTCAGTTTAAATTACACCCGTCCACAATCTCAAAAAGTACATCCAAAATCTATGGTGAAAACCAAAGAGTGTTAAAGGGCACCAGAAACAAAATTGTAGCCCTTGCACCCGGTGGGGAAAAACTAATTTCCAAAGACAAGGTTGGGTGAAGAAAACAAAAATGTGGGGCATTAATTGAAAAATGGGGAAAAATGCAAGACCATGGGGAATCCCCTCATCTAGAGTTTCCCCGCATGATCAAGAACGGTGAGCAAAAATCCCCGAACCACATTACTAGTGAAAGACCCGAGATTTAGGACCAAGTAAAAAAAGCCCCTCGTAAACAATACACTCCAAATCGTCCTGCATGCAAAAATGTCCCCTGCTTAAACCCCGTAATGTTGGGGCCCCCTCTGAAATTTGTCAGAGAGCATTTAGATGTCCTAAAGGGATTGGGAGAATGTATATGGTCGATGAAACCAAAGTGAAGTTTGTTTGAAAACAATATCATGTTTGGAGGAGGAGAATGCGAGTTGATCCAAGAACACCATACCAAATGTAAGCATGGGGGGGGACAACATTATGCTTTTTGGGTGTTTTTGCAAAGGGGCAAGATGCTGATCGTTACATGAAAGAAGAAAGGGGCTGTACGGGAGATTTTGAGTGCAAACCTCCTTATAGCAAGGGATTTTAAGGGAAATGTGGTGGGTCTTTCAGTTTTTCATTTACCAAGCATACCCCCGGGGGAACGAGAAGTGGCTTGTAAGAAACATTTC
>JAODAL010086882.1:0-10107 GCA_025379985.1 Phyllomedusa bahiana | reverse complement strand
TGGGTCTTTTCCCCGGTCGCTATAGCTACAGACCTGTTCAATCTCTCTCCTGATGGGGCTGTCAGCACTGGTTGCTATAGCTACAGTCCTGGCTTCTACTGCATCCTAGTAGAAGCCAGTAAACACGCCCCTTAATTCAAAATGAAAACAAGAAACGGGACTGAGGTAAGATGAATCAATGTAGTGAGACAACCCCTTATTACAAAGGGACACACCTGTAAGTCCAAACTTTGCACTGAGTGCACTCCGGTTTCTCTAGGTTACCAACCTGTTCCACCCTGCTATTTGTCTTATCTTATAGCAGGGATGATGCCATCACACAGAACTAACAGCAGTTTGAGTGTTATCTTATCTTACAGACAAAGGAGACTAATTGCTTTTGTTTACTTTAGCTGTGAAGGAAGGTTCTCTGAACTTTAGATAAAAATCTAATTAGCAAACCTTTTGAATACAGAGCTAATATGCTAATCACTTAGTGCCTGCCCAGGCAGAGACAGGATGCATGAATGAAAGCTGTGAAACAGCATGGTGAGACAACCTTTTTAAGGGACTGTTCACATGGCACAGTGCAAATACCGACTGGTATATCCACTGTATTGCGGCCGTGCCCGTGGCCACAGGGGCGGCGGCTTTTCTCCGCAGTTTGCGGAGAAAAGCCCTCTCCCTTCGCTTTGAGATGTTCATATTCCGTCCAAAAACTGGGCGGAAGAATGAACATGTTCAATGTTTTTCAGACCGCCAGCAGTGTAAAAAACCGCTGGGCGGAAAATCTGTGCAGTGGGGACTGCTGCGTGGGTTTTCCATAGATGTCCATAATAAAAGTTGACACCCGGTTTACAGACGTTTTTCAAAACCGTAAACCGTCTGGAAAACCCTTTTACAAGTTACGATATAAAAAAATAAACATAATTGGTATCATCACATCTGTAAAAGTCCTATGAAATAAAATATCATGTTATTTACACCACACGTTGCATGATGTTATAAAAATAAATAAAGTCGCATGTGATCTTAATTGGTAGCAAATAAAACTAAACCTCTCCCCCCAAAAATGAACCATTAAACAGCTCTATCATAGAAAAAATAATAAAGAAAGTTGCTGGTGTAAAAAATGATTATACAAAAAAGTGTTTATTTTTTAAAGTATTAAGCGATCATGAAAACTAATATAAATTAGGAATCATCTGATTCGGACTGACCCATAGGATACATAGGTAGCATGAATTACACTGAAAAGTGAACTCTTAAAGGAAAAATGGAGCCCCCACAATTTTTTTTCCACCCAGCGAGAAATTTTATTTATTTTTTTGGGGGGGGTTCCAAGTACATTATATGGTATGGTCAACAATACCATTAAAAAAATACATCTTGTCCCGCAAAAAACAAGCCCACTTAGGTCTACATAGACAAAAATATTACAAAAATTATGGCTTTTGGAAATAAAAAAATAATCCAAAAATGGGTCCGTCCTTAGGGTTTAGAATGTTCTGCAAAATAACAAGCTCTTGTAGATAGGGAAAAATAAAAGAAGTTATGGCTCTTGGAATGTGGGAGGAAAAAATGAACGCAGTGTAGGCATGAATTGCTGCACTACTATTTTTTTGGGGGGGGGTGGGGGAGCGGGAGAATGGTATGTTGTGTGTCTTCTCTCAAAGTAATATGCTCTAGATGTGACATTTTTAGGCAGTTTGTGGCATATTTATCTTCAATATCTTTATTGTATTTTTTGCTGTTCCTTACAAAAAAACCATGAGTAAATGTACACGTCTGCCCACAACTTGTTTTTGGCGCCATTGCAGGTATCTGTCAGGATACTGTGCAAAACTGTATCATGATGTATAAAAGCAGCCAAGCCATAAAAAAAGAAGAGAAAATGTGGTCTTATTTGTATTCCTCCGGATACACACTTTATGTGCTGGCCACAAATGTGTAGTCACATTATAATTTATAATTCTAAGAGGAATCATTGAATCAAGTCATGAAAAATGCAGGTTACAAAAAAAAGAAAACCATAGAACATAAAGGCTGCAGCCACACGGCAGTGGGGAAATACCGGTCGGATCTGCTTAAGAATCAGGCCGCTATATTATTGTCTTTTCAATGGTTTTGGGGGACAGTTCTCTCCGTGGTTAGTGGATTCGGCTGTCCCTGTAATCATTGAATAGCACAGCTTCCACCTGAATACCAGGCAGAAGATTGTGCATGTTCCGAGTTTCTTGGAACGCCAGCGATGTGAAAATCCGTGCAGTAGTAAAACCGTGCAGTGTAGACTACTTTATGGATTTTCTATTAAAGTCTATAGAGATGGTTGTCTGTCGGTTTTTAAATCCAAAAATCGACTGAAATCCCTTGCCGTGTTGACTTACCAAAAGAATAAAATAAATGTAAAAATAAAGTTCTTCAGAAATGTTATTCTTTACATCCTCTGTTATGTCTCTTGGAGATGTATGAATAGTTGTATTGTTGGCTGCCAGTTGAGTAATTTACAGAATCCCATTTTAAGAAGTTCTAGAATTTGCCATAATAATTTGTTCTTTGCATTGCTAGTGTTACTACTAAGATATTGTATACTGTTTTTCTGCAGATTCTGGGGCTGTAAAGGATACAGAAGGAGTGATTACTCGTTTTTGCAATGACTATGGAATGATAAATGACCAGATCTATTTCACACATGATATTGTCATTGGTCGAGATCCTTTAAGCATTGGGCAAAAAGTAACAGTTTCCTATGAAGAGGACATGACATCTGGAGGCTGGAAAGCAGTAAAGGTAATGTGTTTCAAATCACTAGAATATCCAAAAGTAACTTTTTTATACAGTGAAGGAAATACTTATTTGATCCCTTGCTAATGGTGTAAGTTTGCCCACTGACAAAGGACATGAACAGTCGATAGTTTTAAGGGTAGGTTAATTTTAATATTGAGAGATAGAATATCCAAAATAAAATCCAGAAAATAGTATTATATAAATGTATTTGCATTTTCCAGTGAGAAATAAGTATTTGACCCCTCTGGCAAACAAGACTTATACTTGGTAACAAAACCCTTGTTGGCAAGCACAGCAGTCAGACATTTTTTGTAGTTGATTATGAGGTTTGCGCACATGTCAGGAGGAATTTTGGTCCACTCCTCTGCATATCATGATATAATCTCTAAATTATTAAGATTCTGAGGCTGTCGCTTGGCAACTCGGAGCTTCAACTCCTTCCATAAGTTTACTATGGGGTCAAAGTCTGGAGATTGGCTAGGTCACTCCATAACCATAATGTGCTTCTTCTTGAGCCACTACTTTGTTGCTTTGGCTGTATGTTTTGGGTTATCGTCTTGCTTGATTTTTAATGTCCTGGCGGGTGCAAGGAGGTTGTCACTCAGGATTTTATGGATCTCTCACCTTCCTTATGATCAAGGATACCCCACGAGGTGAGATTTTGCATGGTGCCCCAGATGGATGTCGATCGACAGTCATTTTGTATTTCTTCCATTTGTCTCCTTCTGACCCAGCGTCTTACTTACGGTTTTGAAGCCCATTCCAGCTTTCTGCAGGTCCCTGACATCCTTAGAAAGCTCTTTGGTCTTGCCCAGGTTGTAGAGGTTGGAGTCTTACTGATTATTTGAGTCTGTGGACAGGAGTCTTTTATAAAGATGACTATTTAAGACAGCTGTCTTTAATGCAGGTAACAAGTTGATTAGGAGCATCTAACTGGTCCGTAGGAGCTTAGGGTATGTTCACACGGCTTATGCACCCCAATCATTAAAGTGGTTGTCTCACTACGAAGACTATAGTTGAAAATGTGGGGACCAAAAATCTAAGGATGTACGTCCTTGGTTACTATTGGCAAAGTGCTACGGTTTTAGAGAACGGGCTGGTTTACATGTGCTTAGCAACGGTGTTTGTTTACTGGTCAGGGAAGCATTCTGTCCTGCCCAGGTCGTGCAAAGGAAAGGCAGTTAAGAGGAGGGGCAGGGATGTGTGTATTGGCAGGCAAGGAGGAGAAGCAGTGAAGAGGATACAATACACACAACCCCCCTGCATGTCCTCTCACTGCTTCTCCTCCTTGCCTGCCAATACACACCTTCCTGCCCTCCTCTTAACTGCCTTTCCTTTGCATGTGCACGACCTGGGCAGGACAGAATGCTTCCCTGACCAGTAAACAAACACCGTTGCTAAGCACATGTAAACCAGCCCGTTCTCTAAAACCATAGCACTTTGCCAATAGTAACCAAGGACGTAAATCCTTAGATTTTTGGTTCCCACATTTTCAACTATGATCTTCATAGTGAGACAACCACTTTAAGGTAATCCATAACTCATAGAGGATTATGCCTCCTCTCCCGCTCGTACAATACTATCGTATTGTGCGAGCGGGAGGAGATAATTGACATGTCATTTATTCACGGCGCTTACGCGCCGCGAGTAATGTCATTCTGTGGGCCGGCGGGCTGCCAGCCACCCTGCATCACGGGAGAACTCCCGAACACCCAGCGTAATTGCGGGGTGTACTGTACACCCCGCAGTTAAGCCGTGTGAACATACCCTTAATGGTTGGTAGGGGATCAAATACTTATTTCTTTCAGCAAAATGCAAATAAATTCATATAATTTATACAATGTGATTTTCTGTATTTTATTTTTTATCTTTTGATATTCGATCTCTCAATGTTAAAATTAACCTACCATTAAAATTATAGACTGTTCATGCTTTGTCAGTGGGCAAACTTACACAATCAGCAGTGGATCAAATACTTGTTTCCTTCACTGTGTATGCTGTCTAGAATTACCAAAGGAGGTAAATCTGTCAGAAATTGACCATTTGCCTGTACCTACCCACTTATTTTAAATGCAATCCTGAGCGGGTAATGCATGAAGCAATGTAGCGGTGACAGACGTTTCAGGTAGGGGCGTAACTAGCATTCACGAGGCCCCATAGTAAAATGAGCCCTGGCCCAGACACTTAATGGAAACTCAAATAGCAGTACAGGTAGCAAAATTAAAGCTATAAATATAGTACTTTATAATCGGAGAACCTACATAGTAGTGGTAGGTGGCAGATACATGCCACTATCTGCAAAATGGTACAATTTTCTTACACCTGTGTGGGCCCCCTTTAAACTCTGTGCCCAATAGTAGCTGCTATGGCTGTTACTGCTATAGCTACACCCATGGTTACAGGATCCAAAAGAGTGACCCAGTTGCCAATGACACTTCCTAACAATGAGGTCATGACATAAAATCCTTCAAGAGAAGCTAAAATTGATGTTGCAATTCCTTATTCATTACATAATGGAATGCGCTGAGAACAATAAAACAAAAATGATCAATAAAAAATCAAAATGAATATCCCCTGCAGTCTGGATTCGGAATGATAATCAAAAGGGGGAAATCAAATTTCAGGCTGATTCAACTTCAGTGGAAATGCCTCAAGACATGGAAATGAGGCTCGGGGATGGAGGGTGCTCCCCAGTTTCTTAAACAGCAGCTTCTGCTGCATTTGGAGCCTGTATTGAAGCTCTCTGCAGGAACGTAGAGTTTGATGTGGGTGCTTGCGACCACAAAGGGGTCCATCATTATAGGTTCCACTACCTAAGCAGGAGGCAGGAATGGTAAGGGAAGAATGCTAAGTGAATGCATTTTCTGCTACAGTTAGGCAATGTTCACACGGCTTATTGCTGGCATCATAGCGGGGACGGATTTCGCCCCGCAAGTACGCCAGCTGCCATTATCTATGGCGCATATCCCTCCGGGATAATGTGCATGTCACTTTCTCCCGGCTCTATGAGAACTGTGGATTACCGTAATGCCTGGGACAGATTTCAGCCGTATTGCAGCGCAATACAGCTGAAATCTGTGTGAACATTGATTACTGTTCTTTTGATGGGCTTTTTATTAGTACATAATATTGATGGAGGGCTGACAAGTATGGCCATTTATGGGCTAATTCTAAAGACTAAACTATTCCTACCAAATGAAATAACATTGTTAAGTGGCATTGATTCAGGTATTTGTTGTGGGTGATCTTAATGGGGTTGTCTCACTACAAGGATTGCTTTTTTATGTTAAAGATCTTGCAAAAACAAATCATTTTGCAATATATGTCCATTAACAGTGTCCTACCTATTCCTAGATATCCTCTCTTGTATAGGCTGCATCAGCTCCTCAGGTCGCTATAGCTACAGACCTGTTTGATCTATCCTGATAGGCTGCCAGGACTGGTTGCTATAGCTACAGACCTGGCTTCTACTGCAGCCTAGTGGAAGCTAGTAAGCACGCCCCTGAATTCAAATTGAAACCAGGAAAACAGGACTGAGGTAAGATGAATCAATGTAGTGAGACAACCCTTTTAATCACTCAATTCTGAATGGGGAAGGCACTCAGGTTTACACCTACTTGAGAACTGAATAGTGGTGCGCACCCCATTCACTGTGTGCAGGCTTATTGCATGCACTGTCAGTGGAGTGGCAGATATTGATTCTGTAATCTCCATTTTTTTGGAGGACCTCAGAGGTGTTCCCATAATAATAATAATAATCTTTATATAGCGCCAACATATTCCGCAGCACTTTACAATGTGGAGAGTGTAGGTACAGACAAAAGACATACATTGCACAATGAAAGCTACTTACAGATGAGACACAAGGTGTGAGGGCCCTGCTCGCAAGAGCTTACAATCTATTAGGTTGTATGGGTGAAACATACGGTAAGAAGTGCCAAGTTTACAATGGTCCGGCCATGTTTCATAAATATGGGGTGGTTTTATGTAGAATTCGGATGAACCTGCCACCCAAACAGTACATCTATATACAGTAAAGTGCCGAAAATGAGATGAGTGCGCTAGGGAGTGTGGGGGTTGGGGGGGAGGGAGGGAGTGTTAGCTATTAGGGACTCTGGTAGGCCAGAGTGAGAAGATGTATTCTCAGGGCCCTTTTAAAGCTATCTCCGACATTCATTCTACACCATCTCCGACTTTCATGGCGTGTAGGATGAATAGTAGGTCAAGCTTGGTCCCATTCTGTTCTGTGGGAGTTCTGAGTGCAGCCATGTGTCAAGCATGACCTCCATTCTGTCCTCCACGGAGACTTTCGGGGGCCTGCACCTATCCAATATTATTGGCATATGCTGTCAATGTGCCATAAATGGTTGATTTGGGAATATCCCTTTAAGAATTAAAATCATGCAAATTTGAAAACCCGACCATTTTATTATTTTCTTGGTTTAGTTTTCGTTCTCAAATGTGATGCAAAACAAGCTGAAACGCTTTAAAATAGCAGGCTTATGTTATCTGAATATTCATGTTTCCTTAAAAAAATGCTACCCATCTCACAGATGCTGCCTGGGGTATGGAATGGTATGAGCAGCACTGTACAGATCATTGGATGGGTAGGAAAAGCTAAATGCTAGTTCTTTGCCGGAGCTTCACATAAATTTACTTTTATTTGACAATTAAAGGAGTTCTGGGGCTGAGCTGCAATACCAGACACAATACAGACACACAGGTGCTGCTGTGTCTGATAAAGCCGTTGTTGGTTTGTCCCCAGCTTTTCGAGCAGTTTAGAACAGTTTTATGAGTAGAAAAGAGCAAACTGTGACAAATAAAATAGGCATTATATGCATGGTAAGACTATCTGTATAGATGCAAACTAGACACATTGTTCTTCATTATTTTCAGTGTTAGACATTGAACATTAGATCTGCAGACACTATAAAACCTTCGTTTTACTGTGTGAACCTGAGGCTGGAAACTTCTCTAACATTTAGAAACTGTGGGCACATAAATGGTACTTGTTTGTATCTACTTGATCGCTGATGAGGATTATTAATTGCCGCAGGATTAAATTAAAGAATGGTGTTGTAATCTGTAGGATTGGACTGGCCCAGTTTAGCTCTAGAATAAACGAGGTCTTTGTTTAAGCAACTTTTCAGGAAATGAGGGCAAGTTTGTTGTGTGCTCAGGCAATGAGAGGCCTGGCTGCTGGGAAGGAGAACAGCACAAAGGCACTAAGTAAATGTTGTCCTTCAGTCACAAAGGGCCACAAAATGTGCAACCTCATTAAGCCTGCTGCACCTTTTTAACCCTTTCAGTGACAGGCACAATACACTGCAATACAGTAGTACTGCAGTGTAGTATTGAAGCAGTCAAGCAATCGTTTGATCAGATCTCTTTGTTTAAAAAATATGAAAAAAAAAATATTTTTCTAAAATGCTCTATTATTTAAAAAAAAAAAAAAAAAGTACAACCTGGACGTAAACATAACATGTTCTTGATTCTCTACTATGCATACCTTTTGCTCACCCTCTCCCCCATCTAGCCAGATCTATTTAAAATGCTTGCCAGTCATTTGGGAATTATAGAAATAAAGCCCCAAAACCCTCCTGTTAAAGTCGCTTGTTATAGCACCGCCCACAGTCCTGGTACTCCGAGCCAATGAGGGTGCATCCAGTCTGCGCGTGAGCCTGCAGCTATTTACAGGCTTCAGCAGTCTCCAGGATATAGGGCGCGTGACCACTGGGGCCTGTGAGTCACATGAGTGCGGATTGTAAGGTCATGGCGACGGATTTGGAACAAATAGGGTTAAAGGTGAGTGTACCTATTGATATGTAAATGCTTTTCTTGTAGTGCCATCCATGTTTTCAGATACTCAACTTTTACATTATTTTTTAGCACAGTAGGCATATTTTTCCTCTCTGCACCATGACTCTGCGCACCAGAAAGAATTTATAATCCTGCGTAAATGTTTTTTCAAGGCTTAGGCCATGTTCACACGGCTTAAAATGGGCCGTATTTCGGTCCGTAATTACGCGCCGAAGTGCGCCAATTACGGGCCGAAAACGGCCCATTCATTACGGTAATTCACAGTTCTCATAGAGAACTATGGATTACGTCTCCTCTCCCCGCCCTGCGAATCCGCCGGGCGGGGAGATAATTGACATGTGAATTACCAGCGGCGTATACGCGCCGCTGGCAATTCAAGTCAATGGGCGGCGAAGTGCCGGCCCCCCGCTCACTCTCCCGCCCCGCCCTCGTCCACACGGCGTAATTGCGGGGCGTAATTATGTCCCGCAATTAAGCCGTGTGAACATAGCCTTAGAGGCTCCGCTGTCCTCCACTCATTACCTGTAGTAATGGCACCTGTTTGAACTTATTAGTATAAAAGACACCTGTCCACAACCTCAAACAGTCACACTCCAAACTCCAGTATGTTGAAGCTGTTGAAGGACACCAGAAACAAAATTGTAGCCCTGCACTTGGCTGGGAAGACTGAATCTGGAATAGGCAAGCAGCTTGGTGTGAAGAAATCAACTGTGGGAGCAATAATTAGAAAATGGAAGACCTACAAGACCACTTATAATCTCCCTCCATCTGGGGCTCCACACAAGATTTCACCCCATGGGGTCAAAATGATCACGAACAGTGAGCAAAAATCCCAGAACCACACGGGGGGGGGACCTAGTGAATGACCTGCAGAGAGCTGGGACCAACATAACAAGTTACCATCAGTAACAAACTATGCCGCCAGGGACTCAGATCCTGCAGTGCCAGACATGTCCCCCTGCTTAAGCCAGTACATGTCCGGGCCTGTCTGAAGTTTTGCTAGTGAGCATTTGGATGATCCAGAAGAGTATTGGGAGAATGTCATATGGTCAGATGAAACCAGAGTAGAACTGTTTGGTAGAAACACAACTCATCGTGTTTGAAGGAGAGAGAATGCTGAGTTGCATCCATACCTACTGTGAAGCATGGAGGTGGCAACATCATGCTTTGGGGCTGTTTCTCTGCAAAGGGACCAGGACAACTGATCCGTGTACATGAAAGAATGAACTAGTGCAAACCTCCTTCCATCAGCAAGGGCATTGAAGATGAAACGTGGCTGGGTGTTTTAGCATGACAATGATCCCAAGAACACCACCAGAGCAACAAAGGAGTGGCTTCGTAAGAAACGTTTCAAGGTCCGGGAGTGACCTAGCTAGTCTCCAGATCTCAACCCCACAGAAAACCTTTGGAGGGAGTTGAAAGTCCGTGTTTCCCAGCGACAGCCCCAAAACATCCCTGCTCTAGAGGAGATCTGCATGGAGGAATGGGCCACAACCAGCAAAATGGCCAACCTTTTGAAAA